>JALGBA010003354.1:0-40429 GCA_023970755.1 Azemiops feae | reverse complement strand
TCTTCATATATTTGTTACCATCTTCTGTTTATTAATTTTAAAAGCACCTAAAGCAACAAATTCTTTTAATTTTTTCATTAATAATTCAATCCCTTTAAAGGGATTTTCCAAAACCAGCATTAAATCATCTGTAAAAGCTCTCAACTTGTATTTTTAAAAATTTTTACATCTATTTTCCTATGCGCTTTCATTGTACCTTATATTTCCATTTAAAACTTCAAAAACGGAAATAATGGACAACCTTGTGTAGTTCCGTTTTGTCTCTCACAAGGTTTTGTTAGATCTCTATTAACAAAAATTATTTGTGCTTTCTGTGAGGCATAAGTTGATTTTATCCATTTTATAAAATTCTCTCCAAATCCACTTCTTCCAAAACTTTAAATAAAAAAGTCAGTTTAAATTGTCAAAACCTTTCTTTGCATCTAAAAAAAATAATTCAACTTGTTTTTCATTATGCTTTTCCAAGTGTTCTATAATGTCCATCACTTTTCTGGCATTATTTTTTAACTGTAAAATATACATTGATCTTCATTAATAAATTCTTCAGAATTATTTACAATCTGCTTAAGACATTATAAATAACTTATAATCACTATTCAATAGTGATATTGGTTTTTAATTTCTTGTTGAAGTTAAATCTTGCCCCTCTTTAGGTTTCATTCATTCATTCATTCATTTTGTGTGTCTGTTTGCTTATCTATCTATCTTATCTATCTTATCTATCTTATCTATCTATCTATCTATCTATCTATCTATCTATCTATCTATCTATCTATCTATCTATCTATCTATCTATCTATCTATCTATCTATCTATCTATCTATCTATTTATCTATCTATCTATCTATCTATTGTCTACTGATCACTAAATCTTAGATTATCCTGTATATAATATCTGTTTTCAAAGGCTTAATTCATTATATGCTATCAAGTTGGTGTTGACTTGCCAGTCAGTTCCAGATCCAATTCAAAGTGTTGAATTTAAAGCCCTCCATAGCCTGAGTCCAGGATATCTGAGGAACCATCTTTTCCCAACAGGATTGGCCTGCCCCACTCATTATGGCAGAAAAGACCTACTGAAGATCCTATAAGCTAAGGAATATAGCTCTTTTTATATTTAATCCAAAATTTATTTATCTCATGTGCTTTAAGTAATATCATTTATCTTACTTCAGAAAAATTGAAACAGTTATTTGCTTCTATCATAATTTTCCAAGAAATGGTTTATTCATTTAAATTATTTGTGGTTTTCTTTTACAATAAATGCATACTTTTTAATGTTTTAAAAATATTTGCTCTATATTTTTATTTTTTATTACAAAATTATAGTATACAAATACCAAAGTTAGTAATTAAGCAAAGAAGGGATGATAATCAACTCTGAAAATTAGGCTTCCCAGTTGTTTTTCTGGGTTTATCTGCAGATGGCCTATAGAGCAGGGCAATCCAACACCCTAGTCTGCGACCAGCTACTGGGCTGTGGTCCGTTGGGAACCAGTCCGTGCAATCGGCAGGTGAGCACACAAGTGTGTGAAGCTCCATTTGTGCAATAGCAGGCGCGGGTGCAAAGCCCATCCTCTCCCCCCCCTTCTGCTGCTGCCATTGCTGGTCCACAGAGCTGGAAAGGTTGGGGACCACTGTTATAGAGGAAAAAGTATGCCTTCGGTACAAGCAACCTAAATTTTCCATGGCAGAGCCGTAATCTGAAATTAAATGCATATTATGTGAGAGTATAGTTTGCAGAACATCACTTGTTTTAGAATAGAATAGAAAATAGAGTAGAGTAGAGTAGAGTAGAGTAGAGTAGAATAGAATAGAATAGAATAGAATAGAATAGAATAGAATAGAATAGAATAGAATAGAATAGAATAGAATAGAAAGGACCCTGGAGGTCTTCTAGTCCAGCCCCCTGCTCAAGCAGGACAACCTATACCATTTCAGACAAGTGACTGTCTAGTCTCTTCTTAAAAATCTCCAGTGATGGAGCGCCCACAATTTCCGGAGGCAAGCTGTTCCATTGGTTAATTGTCCTCACTGTTAGGAAGTTTCTCCTTAATTCCAGGTTGCTTCTCTGTTTGGTCAGTTTCCAACCATTTTTTCTTGTCTTGCCCTCTGGTGCTTTGGAGAATAGTTTGATGCCCTCTTCTTGAATACCCCTTAAATACTTGAATACTGCCATCATGTCTCCCCTATTTCTTCTTTTCTTTAGACTAGCCAAACCTGATTCCTGCAGCCATTCTTCATATGCTTTAGTCTCCCGGCCTTTGATCATTTTAGTTGCTCTTCTCTGAATTTTTTCAAAGGTCTCAACATCTTTTTTGTAGTATGGTGACCAAAATTGATTGCAGTATTCCAAGTGTAGTCTTACTAGGGTTTTATAAAGCGGTACTATTACTTCGCGTGATCTTGATTCTATGCCTCTGTATATACAACCCAGGATTGCATTAGCATTTTTGGCTGCTGCTGCACACTGCTGGCTCATATTCAAATGATTGTCCACTAGGACTCCAAAGTCCCTCTCACAGTTACTGTTTTTGATCCAGGTCTCGCCTAATCTGTACTTGTACGTTTGATTTTTTTTCTGCCTAAATGTAAAACTTTGCTTTTCTCCACATTAAAACTCATTTTGTTGGATAGGGCCCATTGTTCAAGTTTGTCAAGATCTTTTTGGATCCTGAGCTTGTCTTCTGGGGTGTTGGCTATTCCTGCCAGTTTAGCGTCATCTGCAAATTTGATGAGTTCCCCTTCTATTCCCTCTTCTAAGTCATTAATGAAAATATTGAAGTGTACTGGGCCTAAGATGGAGCTTTGTGGTACCCCACTGCTTACTTATCTCCATGTGGATGTAGTACCATTGAGGACTACTCACTGAGTATGGTTTGTCAGCCAGCTACAAATCCATCTGGTGGTGGTGTTGTCTATCCCATCTTTTTCTAGCTTACTAAGCAGCAGGTTGTGGTCTACTTTGTCAAATATTCTTTTAAAAAATAATATTTAGCATCAACATCATTAGATTGGACTTTGAGAACTTCTCAGTTCCAAAATCTTATTGTTCTTTCAGTTCAGCCTCCAACAGGATATGCCAAATGCTTTCTCTCGCTGTGACTTAATGGAAAATCTCCTTCAGAATGGTTGCACAAATGATTTTATAGAGTATCCAGTCAGCAAGACCTTCATACTGGAGGCCAGACCTCTCAGTGCCAAAGGATCAGGGAGTGACATCACCCAAATGACTCCACAGAAGATTGAGCTCCACCTGCGTCCAGGTAAAACCAGATACACTACTTGATTTACCCACAGAAAGCCTTGCATTAATTCCTCACCATCTCTAGAGAAACAGTAAGAAATAGAGAAGAAAGCATCTGCTAAGAGTTTGAAGGACTGCTTCACTTGAACTGATAATGCTGCAAACATGGTCTAATAGTCAGAGACAATATGATGATAGCTTGATAGTTTCATAGTTGTCCTGTGATAGCTTTACAGCTACGTTGACTTGACAATTAACTATTTATTCAGGATGGACATATTACCTTCCAGCAATGGTAGTCAACTTTTGAGATCTTATGGGGATATTGGGAATCTGAGGACAAATTGCAGCTGCTATTTACAAAATGGCTACTATACTGGGCATGTCCAGTCTTTAAACCTTCAGTTACTAGAAAGGCCTACTGCTCTTTGGCTTTCAAGGCCAAAAAGCAGACTTAAACAAGGTTGTTGTTGTTATTGTTGTTATTGTTGTTAAGAATGTGGACACATTTCTTGGCAAAGCATTTGGTAGCAGCCACCCATTATTTTTATTTCCCAGGGATGCCTATGAGACCTAACTTGTATTTAGAACCATTCTTGCTGCCTTGCCTTGTTATATGTCTTTTTAAAATTATTTGTAATTATGTATTTGAATATAGTAAGTCAATATGCAAATAAAAATCTGGAGTGTATGGTTGTAATGAGAAATAATGTGAGTTTGCACTATTTCATGTCAATTTACCACATCGATTTTTATTAAAATATAAAGAGAAAGAAAAGACATTGGCTGAAGCTAGAAGTCTGGCAGTGACCAAAAAAAGAGATTTGTTCTGATCTGGAATATTGATCCCATACGGCCAGAAATATCAATCATGGGAAAAAGAATGGTGCATATTTGGGTTTGTTTATGATAACCGAAGCCTGTGATAATGTGACTTTAGTAAATCAAACATTTGGAAAGAGTAGACTAAGTTGAAATCTTTAGAAAAACATCCCTCATCTTTAGTCTTTCAGCCCTTATCTAATTTTGCTATTTCAGATGACTCCCAAACTTTCTCAATACAAGTGCGCCAGGTGGAAGATTATCCCGTGGACATCTACTATCTAATGGATTTGTCTAACTCCATGAAGGATGATCTTCACAATATCCAGAACTTAGGTACCAATCTAGCCATGAAAATGCGCAAAGTGACCAGCAACCTGAGGATTGGCTTTGGAGCTTTTGTGGACAAACCCCTGTCCCCTTACATGTACATTTCTCCTCCAGAGGCCATTGAAAACCCATGCTATGAGTAAGTATTCTAGTCAGAAGAAACATTGATGATTCAATCTTTGTTAAACAAACCTGAGTCCCCAGCTGCAACTGAGGTTAGCTCCCATCATCTTGGGCCAACTTGGCCAAAAATCAGAGATGAAGGGTGTGGCAACCTAGAAGCATCTCAAACACCTCAGATCCCCTATCTCTAATGCTAAAATTTATAAACTGTAGTTCTAAAGATTGCTAAATGTGTATTCTTGTTCCCTCTTCATCTTAAATATGTGCAGACAGAATGATATATTTCTTTCTTAATATCATGTAAAAAAATCTAGGGAATTTCATGAGTTTTATTTCATTTTATCTCATTTTATTCATTTGTATAGCTGCCCATCTTAACAAGTAGCTCTAGGCAGCAAAAAAAAAATCAAATAAAAATAAAACAATTACAACCACAAATACAAAAATTAAAAAGGCATAGCAGCCAAGGAAAACATCATAGCGTATAGTATTAATACAGCTAGAGATAGATTCCTTCACACACTCGGGGATCTAGATCCAGACACAGAACCAGGTCTTCAGAGCTTTATGAAAAGCCAGGAGGGTTGGGGCCTTCTTGTCTCCAGTGGGAGAAGATTTCATAGGGTGGGCACTATAACACAAAGGGACACCTTCTGGACCTTGCCAACCAACAGTCTTTAGCCAATGGGATCCAAAGCATGCCCATCCTGCCAAACTGCATCAGGCAGATAGAAAAAACCAGGGTGAGGTGATCACTCAAGTAACTCAGTCTCAAATCTTGAAGGGCTGTAAAGGTGTCAACCAGTGCCTTTAATTATGTCTGGAACCACATTGGCTCACAAAGTAGTGGTGTTATATAGGCTAAGTAACTCCAGGAATGAGTAGTAGCTGGGTTCCTCCTTAGCAATTTCAACTACTTATTCTTGACTCTAATGGCACTAGACAGCTAATGTATCTAATGAGAGCACTGCCAAACTTCCATATGCTTTTGGAAACTACTGTGACAGAGGGGAAGAGTTGGGTTAAGGACCTCTTAATTGATTGGGTTGTTTAGCTGAGAGGGTGTGTAACTTGAGGCCAATAGCTGTGCTAAATTCTGTGGACTTCCTTGGATTTTTAGTTTCCTGTTACCTTTTCTAAGCTTAATATGCTATCGTTTAGCTTGAAACCACCAAATGATCACTGCCTGCCAATGTTTGGCTACAAGCATGTCCTAGCTCTCACAGATGAGGTCAAGCGTTTCAATGAGGAAGTGAAGAAACAAAGTGTGTCTAAGAATCGAGATGCACCTGAAGGAGGATTTGATGCCATCATCCAAGCAGTTGTCTGTGATGTAAGAGGCCATCTCTATTATGGGGAATTCAGCATAATTTTGTTATTGTTATTGTTATAAATTTGTTATTGTTTGACAGCTTTTTAGAAATTTAAGAGTATCTTAGGAGAAAAATCTATTTCTTAACAAATCATTACTCTGGTGCTAATTAAGTGGGCAAAGATGTACGGGCTGGATTTCCCTTTGGGGGCCTGAGATGTTTTGTCTCCTAAACATCGGTCAACTTTATGTTTTCAGAAATCAACCATACTTCGGTTGTCATATATAGTTATTAAAGGGATAGAAGGAACATCCCCTAACCCAAGAATCAATTGGCCTGCCTGCCTTTAAACACTTGAGATTTTTCTCTCTCAATTATTGAGTATGGGAGTGGGTGATCTGTTGGATGAGTTTTTTCTTTTTATTTTCTCCCACCATTTATATTTATATTTATATTTATATTTATATTTATATTTATATTTATATTTATATTTATATTTATATTTATATTTATATTTATATTTATATTTATATATGTTGCTATCTTGCATTGTGACTTTTTACATTTTGTTTTATTATATATGACGCTTACTGATTTTTACTATTGAATTTAATAATAAAAATATTTTTTTTTAAAAAAGGCATGAGTCAGCCCCATACAGGTAGTCCTCGACTTACAACAATTCATTTAATGAGCGTTCAAAGTTACAACGGCACTGAAAAAAGTGACTTATGACAATTTTTCACACAACCATTGCAGATCCCCATGGTCACATGATCAAAATTCAGATGCTTGGCAGCTGGTTCATATTTATGATGGTTGCAGTGTCCTGGGGACACGGGATCAGCTTTTGCACCCTTCTGACAAGCAAAGTCAATGGGGGATCCAAATTCACTTAACAACCAAGTTACTAACTTAACAAATGCAATGATCCACTTAACAATTTGGCAAGAAAAGTAAAAAAATGGGGCAAAACTCACTTAACACATGTTTCACTTAGCAACATAAATTTTGGGCTCAATTGTAGTTGTAACTCGAGGATTACCTGTACACCACTTCTTTTCCACCATTTATATTTCAGCCTTAAAGAGTTAACTAATTTCCTCTGATTGGTGCTGTGAATATCTTTGTGGACTTCTTTATGAGGTTTTGATTTTGTTTTGAACACATAATGGAGACTACTGTCTTACAGGACAAAATTGGCTGGAGACCTGATGCTTCCCACTTGTTGGTCTTCACCACAGATGCCAAGACACATATTGCTTTAGATGGGAGACTGGCTGGAATTGTAATACCCAATGATGGGAAGTGCCACATGAACAGCAATAACTATTACGAAGCTTCTACCACACTGGTGAGGGTATTTCATGTTGAAGCCACAGGATTAGGATTAATATAGCTACAAAAATTGTTCCATTATAGTTGATGATACACATGACTAGAATTCCATGAACTTTAGGTTTACTTTCTCTATGTTATCTAAGTTAAAAGTTAGTTTAGCCTTCCCTAGCCCAGTGTCCTCCAGATAAGCTAGATTACAAGTGCTGGAATTTTTAGTCAATGAGGCTTTCTGTATACTAATCACTAGCACTATGAACAGTAATGTGACTCCATGTTTGTCCATGTGCTTAGTCCTGTTAAACAATGGGGCTTTTGCCATTTTGAAATAACTTTCAGCTGAACTGTCTGAACTTTCAGATAGAGTCATCGTATTGATGAGTAAGGCAGCATATTAGATATATATCTATTCTATATATGATATAGTAGTATATAGATAATATATATATATATATATATATATATAGAGAGAGGAGAGAGAGAGAGAGAGAGAGAGAGAGAGAGAGATTTTCTTACTCAGTAAAGGTATTGCTGTTCCTCCTTCATTAGCTACCCCAAAGTACTTGCTCCTTTAGCTTTTTTTTTTCTCCCAGTGATGATAAAGAAAATTTGGCTTAGGGTGTTTTGGGCTTTCAGAAGGACAACAGCTTTAGTGAAGGAGAGGAAGATGAAAAGAAAGATGGCATGAGAATGCAGAGTGTTTAGGTAGTCAGTGGGGCTTTGTAATTTGAAAGAAAAGGACATGTAAATCCCAGACTCTTCCCACTGCTTTTGGCCTTCTTAGATTCTCTGTACCAATAAAGGAGAATATTTGTAGCTTGGGTTTGAAATGAGGTGTCCTTGGTGCTGTCTGGGTTTGTTTGTTTTCTTTGTTTCATTACCCAAACTAGGTAACATAATCAATGCTGGTAAAGAATGGGGTTTGCTCTCAGTTTATATTCTAGTGGCTTGCTCTGCCAGAGCAAAAGTCATTAGTATAGAATATAAACTGAGAGCAAACCCCACTCCTTACTATCACTGATGATGTTACATAATTTGGGTAATGAAATGTCTACAAGAAAACAACCAAGCTCAGACAGCACCAAAAAACCCTAGATTCTCTAATGAAAGTGAGATGCTGGCCCAGTGCTGGCCTAGGTTCTCAGCAAATTCTGAACAATGTTACAGTCTGAAGCTTTTTTCTGGAGTGTATATTGTGCACTGCACCCTCAGTGTAAGTACCCTGTAATTGAGACCAGATCATTCATTGTCCCATGAAGAAAGCAGCTTTGCCCTAACTTTAACAATGTTCTCAAGAGCAGTAATTTCCCATTTGGAATAAATTGCATTTTTACACTAATTTGGAAGAAAGTATAGGTGGTGTGCCTAAAAACTATGCTGGATGTAGTCTTATTTACAGTACGTTCTGTTCCTAATAATTCTTCCCAATTAGTTTGCTCTGCAATCCCTTAATTCCCGTAGCACCATCCTAGATTCTCTGATGTGCTTATAATACTGTAAAAGGCAACTGTAGATTGGAAAGAGGTCTCGAGATCTGGGTTTTTCATAGATAACATTTATGGGAATATCTTTAGCATGATGGTAGGTTTACTGTAAATGTCTTGAAGATTTGGAAGAAAGGTGAGATACCAATGTTTTAACTAGGTACAGTACATAAAATAACTAGTAAGTGGCATATTTTTATGTTCAATCAATTATAAGCTATGATTTTTTTTTTCCTATGCAGTAATAGGCAGGCAGATTATTCATTTGCCTCTCTTGATTTTTCTTCCCAAGGATTACCCATCCCTTGGTCTGTTGACAGACAAACTCTCACAGAAAAACATTAACTTGATTTTTGCAGTGACTCAGAACATAGTTGGTCTCTACCAGGTAAGAAGACACATTGATCCACATTATGTTTAGGGAATATTGTGGGACTGGAAAGTCGAAACAAGAAAAAGTTTGTCTAGATGTTGGGTTGCTGTTTTCCTTTTTTGCTGTTCTTTATCAGAAAAAGAAATCAAAGAACTATACCAGAGATAGGAAGAGAGTAGTGCTGGCTCCCTTTTAAAACTTAGAAATAGAAAACATAGAAAAACTGTTAGCTTGTATTTGTCCATTTAAGGGAAATCTGTGCTGTTTTCTTTTCAGAACTACAGCGAGCTGCTCCCAGGCACTACTGTAGGGACCTTGTCAAGGGACTCAAGCAATGTTTTACAGCTCATTTTGGATTCCTATGGGGTGAGTCCATGAATAGGAATGTCTAAAAGTTTCACTGGGTTATTGTGAGGATTTGTCTGACACTAAATGCAAAAGGTAACTTCTGTAGGTACCAAAATATCAAACTGGTGGGGATGGGGGTGGTTAAAAAAAATGCCTATGGGGAAGGAGCATTGTGTAAATGAAACCCTGCTTATTTCATGAGCATTATAATTGTGATATACATGAAAAAGAATGGCAACTTTGATCACATGCTCATAGATACCATTTTGAATTTTTTGACCTTTTTGACATGTTCTTAGCCATAACTAGGAATCTAAAGCAACAGCTTGTACTTCTCAGCCCACTGCTTGACTAACATTTGTCATATACCAAAGATACAACATAGAGCCTTCTAATTTAGAGGATGAATGGAGGTGCAAATAGGGGGTTAATTTCTGAAAAACTCTAGTAATTTTATTTGGAATTTAGTCATTTTTTTAAAAGAAAAACCAGATAAAATGATAAATCACTGCACTTGGGGCTTTTTTTTTTTTTTTTTTTGCATTATCCCCCATGCATTTTCTTCTTCTGTTCCTGAATTGTGGCCTTCTTAAATTTATTTGCTAAAACAAAATTATGCTACCAATATATCTACTGTGGACAATGAAGTCTTATTAAGGGCTTTGGGCTGTTTTCCTTCAATAAAACTTCTGGCATTGCCTTCTTTTGAGTATAGCAGCAGGTCTCATGGCTATTCATTTATGTAGGCCGATCTGAATCTAAATATATAGATGCAGTTAGCATAAAACCCTAGTTTCACATTAAAACTTTCAAAGCAAAGTTGTCCTTTATATTTCTTATCTTTTCTATTAGCATTGAATCCATCTCCTGCTTTGGAGAGTGTCCTTGAGTTCCTTTGGACTCCTGGCAACTGGCTGGCATGCCTATGCAGTTTTCTTGGCAAGATTTCAGAAGTGGTTTGCCATTGCCTTCTTCCTAGGTTGAGAGAAAGAGTGTGACTGGTATAAGATCATCCAGCTGGCTTTGTGCCTATGGCAGGACTAGAACTCACAGTTTCCTGAGTTCTAGTTGATGCTTTAATCAAAAAACTGTTTTTTGTTTGCTTGTTTTACGCTGACTGAATCACTGAACTGTTTCTTTTAATAGTTAAGATTCCTATCCCTAGTGGTCAGCTGACAGATACTTACAGAAAGTTACATTAGGAACTTTATGGCTGAGCAATCTGATCCTTGATTTCATAAGAACATAGAATTGGAAGGAGCCATTTAGGTAATGAATCCAATCCCTACTTAGTACAGGAATTCAAAGCATCCTGAGCAGATAACTAGTAGTCTATTTCAACATATTCAGTGAAGAGCAATCCAGCATGTCTTTGGATAATTGGTTCCATGCTGAAATATTTTTATTGGTAGAAAGATTTTCCTTACATTCAGATATAATCTGCATCTCCAGTAATATAAATCTATTATTCATTGTTCTATGCTCTGAGCAGACTTTTCAACAGATTCTTCTTTGAAATCCTTTAAGGCCTTTGAAGAACGCTATCATATATATCCTCAGCCTTCTCTTCTCAAGGTCATATATCCCCATTTACTTCCGTCTCTTTTCACGAGACTTAGTTCTTAGACCCCTGACCATCCCTCAGTGCTTTTCACTAAATCTGTTCTAGTTTGTCTGAATCATAAGGCTCAGCTATAAGCCATGATGCCCACAAAATGATAACATGTGCATCATGACATCACTGAGCAAAGGAAACAATAATGTGATTCTGTCAATCATGTTATACCCTCTGACTGCTAGTAGGTGTCATGTCATTTGCATTATAACATGATACACATGTCATTTGGCTTTCCTTGCCCCATATGCTACCTATTCATCCCCCCTGGTCTCAATCCCACTCCATCTACTCAGAATGGAACACTGTATTAAGGGTTTGATTGTCATAGGTTAAGGGAAAGCTATTGTCTCCTGTGATTTGGAAATACTCCTTCTGTTAATGCAGCCTTAAATTGCAGTTGCTTTTTTTTTTTTTGCAGCAACATTACACTGCTGACACATATTCAGTTTATAAACAACTTCTATTCCAAGATGTTTTTCACTGAATCAAAATAGTAATTGAGTAGTTCTGCCTTTTCTTTGCTATTTGTTAGCATTTTGCATTCTTTACTGAGCAGCTGTTGTACTAATTCTTTTATTGTGAGTATAGCTCTTTTTGTTATTCTTAGCATCCTTTGCCAGTATCCTGCTGAGCTTTAATCTCCTCAAGTCCATGTCTACAGTTCTGGGCCATTTAGATGCCCCTCTTGTTTTCCATTCTTTACCATACCAGCCTTTTTCTACTGTCCCCAATATTTTTCTCACTGGAATTGTTACTGCCTTATTTTAGAAACTCCCATCCATATTTAATTGCTTTTCCCATTAGCTTTTCCTGCCGTGGAATGCTATTAATTTTTTCTTAGATTCAAGCTCAACTGAACCACTCTTCCCAACTGATCTACATCAACTCTAACTAATTTAGGTAGATTGAAGGAGATACTGCAACCATAATTATTATTATTATTTTTTTAAAAAAAAGTGAGTTGGAGCCTGACAAATTTAAATTGGGAAGATTAGTTGGGTTTTTAGATGAGGTGCTACTCCACAACTGGATGGAGGCTGATTTTCTTTTTCTTCCTGTCCTTCCTCAGAAAATCCGTTCCAAAGTTGAACTAGAAGTCCGTAATCTCCCAGAGGAATTGTCCCTCTCATTTAATGCCACCTGCCTGAATAATGAAGTCATTCCTGGAGTTAAGTCTTGTGTTGGACTCAAGATCGGCGATACAGTGAGTTATGGGGGCACCATATTAAGGCAAAAATAATCGTAGAGAGTTGTAATTAAAGCTACAATTAAGATGGTGGTTTCCCATCACTTTTAAAAGGAATGTCACATTCTACTACCAGTACAGCAAACATGCTATAGGGTTAAATATTAACCCCACAATAGCTCTGAGAAACATTTATTAAAAGCTTTGCTCTAAGGTATTTTTTAAAGGAACTTTTCCTGAATAGAATATGCATCTTTCCATTATCAAGTTGGGTTTTTGTCTCTATTTCCTGAGTCACCAATCTGAAAATTACCACTTGATATCAATCCTATTTTAGCAAATGTCTTCTTGAAAAAGGGGCCATCATTATTTTGAAATATCCAGCTATGACCCTCAATTAATTTTAATTACATTTGGAAACATAAATTCCTGCAATGGATAGGTAGATTTTCTGGTAAAAAAAGTTGCTCTCTGCATTGTAACAAAAAACCAACACAAAATTCATGTTTTTTAGTATCTGCATCCAGATGACTAGGCAGCAAATGTGTCACTATAATGTACTGCTATAACAAGAAGCACTATTTCAACTCTTGCAGTCACACAAAATACACACAAAGAAGAAGCAAAAAATAGAGTTAAGTGCCAAGGAATCATGGGTCAAAAAGACCTCAATTATAGGACAGTACTTTTTTTTATTACAACAATTACAATAAACCTGTTTCCTTCTTTCTTTATGAACAACCTGTTTGTAAAGAACCAATAATACTTTGACATTTCTGAAGTTTTGCAAGAAGACACACAAGGCAACTTTTTTAATTCAGAGATTTGAGAGGAGCACAATTAGACCCACAATATATTTATTTCTGGAAAAGTTGTATATAAAATGGAGCTCGAATCTGGGCAATTTAAAACATACTTTGAATGTTTGTTCATGCCTTCGTCTCCTCTCCTTTACACTCAAGGCAGCTTAAAGTAATATGTAGCTACTTTAGCTTTAAAGCAGTTTCTCTCTTCTCCTGACACAATTGTTATTGGAGAGAGAATGTAGGGTGTTTCATTGACAATGAGGTTGGTGATGCGCCAATGTCCAACTGTGATCTGCCTAGCTCCTATTGGCTACTTTAGGCTGCCTTCTATGCAATAGTACTGCCCCTCATGGCCATTTTGGGCATGGGCAGCCAAATAATCTATTTCCACAAAGACTCTTGTCTGTGTAGTGGTCAAAGCTAAAATGAATAAGCATTTGTTGTTTGAATGAGCTATATGAATCTTAAATTCCTTGGCATGTTGTCTCCTCTTCCAAGGGTGAATGCACACTTTAAGAATCCAATCTCTTCCTGTTGGAGAGGTTGAATTATGCTAGAGAAAAGACATTCACTTGTGTCAGTAGCATCTTAGTCTCTCCTTCAGTATGTGACTTTTGCCTTGGGACACCTGTGGGACACAAAGTGAGAGGAAAAGGTTGCTGTGGGCAGATAGTGAAGAGAAAATTCTTTTCTGCAAATTCAGAAATTCTGTACATTGTCTCTGTCTGAACTATGCTAGACAAGGATAGCAGTAGCAGAAAGTGGCTACAGCAGAAGAAAAGCCAAGATTTCATATTACCCAGCACACATTTATTCCCTAATTTCTATAGATTGAAGTGAGTAATGGGAATAAATGCAACAGTATGTTCCCATTTGGACGTAGAGTGTGGTGCAGTCCTGTGGTGTGGACTTACCAGGTCACCTGGGAACAGTTTGATCCTGTTGTACCCAAGGAAATGGACAGGGTACTCAAGGCAGTAAACATGACCAACTGTGAACTAGATCCATGCCCCCTCCTGGCTGGTTCATGGTTACCTAGAAGGTGACATATGGCTGAGTCCTAATGATGGTTAATTAATTCTTGAGGGAGGGGTGTTGCCAGCAGTTTTTAAAGCAGTTGTGGTGTGTCCTCTCTTTAAGAAGTTGTCACCTACCATCATAATAGGTACTTTTCATTCAATCTCTCATCTTTCCCTCTTTTTAGAGAAAATAGTTGAGAAGGTGGAGGGTCTGCAGCTGCTGAGAATCCTGAATAAAATGAACTATCTGGATCCCTTTCAGTCAAGTTTCAGGCCCAGATATGGGACAGAAACAACATTGGTCATGTTTTTGGGTTATCTCTGGCAGGAGCAGGAAGGGATCGTGTGTCTATGGTTACTCTTGTTGACCTCTCAGCAGCTTTTATACCATTAGTCATGGTATCTTTTGGAGTCAGTTTAGGGACCTAGAGGTGTGGGGGCATAGTTTTGTGCTGGTTCATTTCCTTCCTCTGTGGCCGGTCCCAATCTTAGTTGGTTGTGAGCAAGAGGTCTAGCTCTGTGGGATGCCACAGGGCTCAAGGCTCTCTCTCCTCTTGCAGAGAGCATCTACATGAAGTTGCTGGATGAGGTCATCCATCACCATGGGATGAGTATCAACACTATGCAGATGATATCAGTTGTACATCCACATCTCAGGTGAATTAAATGATACTGTGGATGTTTTTTGCAGTGCCCAGAGACTCTGGGAGTCTGGATGGGGGAGTTCTGGATGAGGAACAACTGGCATCAATTGAATCCCGATAAGATGGAGTGGCTATGTGGGGCTGCTTCTCTGTATCTGACGGTTTATCATCTTTGGTCTTGGAAGGGGTTGTGCTGCCACATATGGAGCCAGTGGGTAATTTGGGGTTCCCTTAGAATTCACCATTGGACTCATGAATCCTGCTCAAGGAGCAGGTGGCAATCATGGCTAGGAGGTCCTTCTCTCAGTCACTCATACCTTGGTCATTTCCCACATGGACTACTGCAAGGTGTTCTACATGGGACAGATAGTTGAAGAGTAGCTGGATGCTGCAGCTGATGCAGAATATGGCCACACTAGCAATTTTGCACACTCTGAAGATTGTACATATAATACCTTTGCTGTATGTGCTGCATTGGGTGCCAGTTTGGTTCTGGGTCCAGTTCAAACTATTGAATTTAAAGCCCTTCATGACATGGAACCAGAGTACCTGAGAAACTGTAGTGTTCCAATTACATTAATCCATCTCACCCAGTCAGGCAGGTATGGACAGTACTGGTTAAAGAATTCCCATTGGCAACATCTAAGAAGAAAGCCTTCTCTGCTGCTGCCCCCACCTCTTGGCCTTCTGAAAGGGCCTTAAAACCTGGCTCTTTTGATTGGCCTGGGCCTCCAACGAGGATGTTCCATACTGGAGGTGGCTAGTGGATTAAGAAGATTCATGTCTACCCTATTGCATACTGGTTCCTACCTTAGCTATTTTTTGTTAATTTAAAATTTAATATTCAATGTTTTAATGTTTGTATCACATTGCAAACTACCTAGAACTGCTTGATAGTGAGATGGACAGCAAATACATTTAATTAATTAATATCTTGCTCCCAGAAATGAGGTTGGGCCCCACTCTTTTGGCATTCTGGAAGAGACAGAATTGGCTCTGTCAATCAATGCAAGGATTAAAGAATAGCAGGCAAACTTGGGTTTGGTTGCTAGCCTAAGGATGCTCCCTCCACCTTTTAAATTGCCTTTTAAACTTCGTTTTTATTTTGTTCTTTACTTGGTTTAATTTTGCTTTTAATTATGTCACTTTTAATTGGTTTTATGGTTTATATTTGTAAACAACCCAGAGTCACTTGGATAGTGAGATGGGTGGAGTCTAAATTTACAAAATAAAATAAATCAATGGTTACTATAGGAATAGAAATATTTAACGGGGTTTTTATGTTAGTTTTTTCCTGTCCACTACATAATCCTTCACTAAAGCCACTTTCCTCATTATCTCAGCCCAGCTTGTTTATGATCTTGGAGACCAACTTAGGGGGAAAAATGAAAAAGAAATTGAAAATGATTTGAGGAAGGGTTGTGAGGATGAACAACAGTTGAACATTTTTCTTCCATCTACAAATTTCCCCCCTGAAATTAATGAGTATATCTCTCCCTTTTTATTAGTACTAGGTTAATTAAAGACAAACCTGTGAAGATATCCATATAGTTTTCTTTGCAATAGTGTGGAATTGTTTCTTGAGGATTTGTTGTTGTTTCTGAACTTTACTGTACAGCCTGCAGCCCTGGATTTCTTAGTGGTCTCTCATTAAAATACTGTGCAGGTTTAACCCTGCACAGATAATCCAAGCTGATACATTCTATTGCCTGCTGCAGGTACATTGGCATTACAAGGAAACTATCCCCATGCTGATTTACTCTACCAAACAAATATACATTATTCTGATTGGTTTTTCTCTCTCTTTCTCTATGTATGCATCTAAACTGAATGTGACATATTTAGGATATTTCCTTAACCTGAGCAATTCTTCTTATTTCCAGGTGAGCTTCAGTGTGGAAGCAAAGGTCCGCGGTTGTCCAAAGAACCAGCAGACCTCTTTCACCATTAAGCCAGTGGGCTTTGAAGACAGCCTGACCATCCTGTTGAACTTTAACTGTGACTGTGTTTGCCAGAAGGACGCTGAACCTTACAGCAATAACTGTAACAATGGGAATGGCACTTTTGAATGTGGGATGTGCCGTTGCCACCCAGGCCGGCTGGGTTCCCAGTGCGAGTGCTCTGAGGAAGAATATGGCCCCTCCCACCAAGACAATTGCAGCCCGGGTCAGGGACAACCACTTTGCAGCCAGCGGGGAGAGTGCATCTGTGGCCAATGTGTTTGCTACAGCAGTGACTTTGGCAGGATATCAGGCAAATACTGTGAATGCGATGACTTCTCCTGTGTTCGCTACAAAGGAGAATTATGCTCAGGTGAGTGGTATCAGCCTGAGGGAGTGGGATGGCCTTCTAAGAGCTGTACATATCTGCAAAGAAGAATGATTGTTCCAGGGAGTGCAACTCCCCTTTCTGTCTCATTCTTTAAAAAAAACCTAGAATGTTTAAATACAATAATAATATAACAATATAATCTTTAAGTATAATAATTTATCTTTAAAGATAAGATAGCATAAAGGGGAAAAATATTACACCTTTGCAATACATAGGCACTTACATTTTTACTAAGGAACAGCAATCTCTCACAGCATCCTCAGTAGCTAATATAACCAATTCATAACAACTGCTGAGAGGGATAATTCAGCAACATTTGGAGAACTAAAGTGCTTCATTTCTGGGGTATATTTCAGGTGTTTTATGGCATAATCACATGTGGTTTGAAAAATAAGGGAAGGTGCTATCTTGTTATTTCTCTATTTTTGTCTAGGCTGTGAGTAAGTGCAGGAGTGTAAATATATCACAGATTATTCATTCTCCTTCTGGCTAAAGGTTAACTCATATATTTAATTACCATTGGGATTGTAAACATACAGATGCAAAGTTATTTATGTTTGCCAGAGCAAGTTGGAATAACTATAAACACATATAATTTGTCAAGCTTGTGCTTTACTAAAACTGTTGGAGCAAGAACTGAAAAATCTATTTTTTAGGAAAGAATTAAATCACAACCTTGGTATAGTAAGCAAAAAGCATTTGTATTTGCATGCCTCCAAAAGCAAGCTAAAACTTGCTGCTTAGGAAAAAAAAACAGTTAAACACTTTCCTACAATATAACCATTAACTTGGTGATCCAGATAGGACTCAATTCACTTTCATGAAAGAGGAGAAAAGTATTAGAAGCAGCTATCTGTATGAAACTCATGACTGCTGTGTGTGTGTGTGACTCAGTGTTAAAGGAAACAATTGCTGTGATTTGATTATGAGAAGTGGAGGAATTGTACTTGCTTGTGTCTAGAACAACAACTCATTCAATTCCAGGGAAGTTTCTGTATGTGCTACAAAATACAACTATTGTGCAATGTGGGATGTCAGGATATTCCTCAAACATTGATAAAACAGGCTGGCCAGGTACTAGTCATCACACAACTTAATCACTGTGTTTTTTCTAAAAACTTATTGTACTGTTATTGTTCTGTTCAGTGGCCACCAGGATAGTTAGAATTAATCTGGGTTGCAATCTTTGGCCTAATTTTCCACTTGAGAAACACAGATATGGCTGCTTCTGCTTAATAATAAACAGCCAGGACGCAACTGGAGGGCACAGTTTTGTACATAGTAATTTCAGGATTTCAACTTGGTACTACAAAGGGAAGGAAGGTAGTTGCTTTTCTCAAGAACTCTTTGTGCAACCATTTCTAACTTGCTCTGAGAAAGACACTAAAGGGCACTAGTTGTCATAGAAATATGATTTAAAAAAATGAATGTGGAGTTCTTAATGCTCTCATAACTTGTTTGTTTTCCTGCAAACATTTCATTACCAAACTAGATAACATCACCAGTACTAGTAGGAAGTGGTATCTGCTCAAAACTGAATGTGGATTCTGAATAGTTTTGCCATATCCCTTACTGGCCCTGCTGTTACTGTATACTTCTAAGAGTAACCTGACATCCAGATGAAGATGTTCCTCAACAAGGAATTGGAAAGATTTCCCTACCATATTACATTTCTTTGTGACATGGGACTTTAATTAATGTTGTGTATGAGATGAGATGGCTTGCAAATTAATTCTGAGATGTGGAGTTAAGCATGAAGATCCAAAATCTAATCAGACATCTGTAATTGTTCCAAGAACCATTTCTATTTTTGTTCTTCTACTTACTCCAACCCCCCCCCCTTCAATACCCTTTGATGAAGCCATTACTTGTTTTTTCCAGACAAGTAATTATTTCTTAGCTATGTGACAAATTCACAAACTGTTTCCTAATATTGTATATATTTTCCTGGTACTGCTAGAGATTTTGTTCCAGCCAGCTCCTCATTCAGCTCATCATCCCCATGATTCACTGGAATTTCTCATCAACTAGTCTTCATTATCATTCATTCTCTACTGTCTGTCTGTCTATTTGTCTGTCTGTCTCTCCCTCCCTCCTTCTGTTCATGAATTTGTATTAGAAGGTAGGTCAATACTATAGAAAAATACTTCCGCTGGTTATTTCCATGGCAGCTTTTTTTGAGGCCTCTAAGCTTTTCTCTCATAAGGCAATAATCATCAGATTCTAATGACTTCACTGCTCCAGTAGTTTCAAGGGTCAGTGCACATCTGAACAAAGTGTATGCAAGGACAAGTCCTAGTTATTTGGCTACATTGAAGTAAAGTATTAAGAGCAGAAACTTCGTTGCCTTTAGCTTTCCTTATCCTAGAACAGTGTGCTGGCTGATGAATTCTGGGATTTGAAGTCTGCACATTTTAAAATTGCTGAGGAAGTTATGAAACACTGTTTTAGAGACACAATCTGCACTATCTACAATGGTTAAATTAACAATTATATTTCAACCTTTCTGGGATGGTATCAGAACTATTAAAAGAAGTGATCTTATTGTACCATTACAGATGTTTTGGTGGGTAGAAGTTGACAGTCATATCTTGTGGTCTGGTGAGTCTCAAATGAGGCAAAAAGATCTCCCCTACACATTTGAGAATCTGACTTTTCAGCCTTTTTGTATTTTTAATTAATCGTGCATATATATATACAGTATGACTCAGATATAACTATATGCATAAAATGAAGAGGAGTTGGTGAAATACCAGAAATCTTTCTCCAGATCCCTGGGGAAACTTGTTCGGTCCTGCTTGGAATGTCTGAAGGGAATCCTGACAGGCTTTGAAGCCAGTCTTTGGAAGAAGCCTTGAGTTCTTTGGAGAAAATGGAGAGAAATTGCCTATAATAAAGAAATACAAAGTATGAAACCTCTCTGGTTATTAACATTTGAATGACAACAAGGGGTCAGAAAATAAGAACCACTTCCCTAAAATCAGCCAGTGATCTCCAGAAAGTACGTTACCCTGTTTAACTTTTGTATTTGTTTTCCACGTGTTTGGGGAGAAAGGTTGAGAAGGTAGAAGGGGACTGGCTCCTTTAATGATAAAATTGACATCTTAGCATTAAAAATAAAGATCTATTTTCATACGATTGTTTGCCTATAGGACATGGGAAATGCGTCTGTGGGGACTGTGCCTGCAACCCTGACTGGACTGGAACGTATTGTAACTGTACAACTCGGACAGACACCTGCATGTCCAGCAATGGGCTGGTGTGCAGTGGGCAAGGCCGAGGATACTGTGCCTGTGGGAAATGTGTCTGTACTCAGCCTGGCTCTTACGGAGATACCTGTGAGAAGTGCCCAACCTGCCCTGATGCCTGCACCATCAAAAAGTGAGTGCCAAATTCCTATTTGGTTTCATGAGAAAGAAACCGGTTCTTGGGGGTCTGAGCCTTAGGATCTACTTCCACTCCTGAATCTCGGGGTAATTATTCACAATCCTAGGTAAATGGTACCTGCATTCCTCAGGAAAGTAATTGATCTTTATTCAGGCCCAAAAGCTGACTACTCTTGACCTAATTTCAAGATTAGCTCTCTGAACTAAATTTCAAAAACATTTTGCAACTTTGGGCTTCTGACCAAATGATCTTGATCCCCTCAGCAGCAAAGAACAGTAGGGAGGCCGCCTGTGATGTGGCCTATAGTCCTCAGAAGATGACCCCAGGGGGTTGCCACACATAAAACAAAGATTTTCCTTACGTTTGGCACAAGTTTGTCCTCAAGTTCCAGTCCCAAGCTTTCAGATGCATTGTATCTTAGCTGTTATGCTGCTTTTCTCTAACATCAGGGTCTGAGAACTACTAATGGTTTGGGTTTTCAGAGTCAGAGAATGCACAATAGAGTCAAAACCTCTTCACTTTTTTTCCCTCTCCACTGACAGTTCAAACTCAGGAAGGGAGAAATCCAGTGGCAGTGATATAAGTGATGATGCATGGCCAGCAAAATTCCTTGAAATTCAAATTATCACATGTCCTATAGCTGCAAAGTCCTAAATATTCTGCATTGTCTGATGAGATGTGTGTTACAAGCCTGTTTCTTATTTTAGTGTGTGTGCTGCTGAAGTGAGCACAGAAAACTTCTTTCTGATCTTTTAGCAATAAATCTTTTCAGAATCAGGAACACTGACGCACCCACCTGTTAGTAATATCAGCATTTAATAAGATCAAGTACTTTCCTAGGATAACCGTTATAAGTTAAAATGGCAGTCGATAAACCTCTTTGAAGATTGCATCTGATTTTCAAGGATATACTATATTGACACATGGAATCTGTAGGATCTTGCTGCTTTTGTCAAAATGAGGAAAGCAATGTTGCACAGTTAGGCTGCAAGTCAAACCTTATCATACATAGATGCAACCATTTGTGCAAAAAAAACAACCACGGGCTTTGCATTGCAATGATGCAATACTGCTTTCATTCTGTACCTCTTCTTCCTTTAAATGTGGCAATAGTGAGCTGTAGGTTAAATGCATAATAACAAGTGATGACAAGTTGTGGAGACTTTTAACTTTTTCCATAATGTGACTGAGCAAATAAAATGGATTCCTGTCATCGTCTCCAAAATCTGCATTTAAGGAAACTGTGGTGCTCATAGAATATTTGTCAAAAATTGGAGAACAAGATGCTGATTAATGGTGTATCAATTTGCCCTAAAACTGACCTGTTCTGCTAAAAGATTGTGTTTACACCTCTCCCTAAATTTGACGTATGAGTGCCTGGGATGAAGCTCGCTGCCTGTACTTGACAGGCGAATGGGAATAAAATCTGTAGGGTCATCCCTTAGATCTTTTTAAAACAATGACTGCTATTTCCAAATCATCAGGGATCTGGCCATGCTTGTGAATGTCAATATTTGTGAACAGCAAGGACAAAGTGGAGTGCACTTTCTGAATTGTTTTTTATCTGCTCAAATCGGGTTATATCATATCCCAGGAGCCTTCCAAAGTCTTAACAATCTTAATCAAATTCCTAGCCTGTGATGACATTACTAGTGGCCACTCAGGTAAGTTGTCTAAATCCTACCAGGAACATTCATAAGTCAGTATCTCCTCCTTGTAAAATTAACTGAAATTGCTTACCGCCCATCTCACTGTAAAACGACTATATAACAATGAAACTGTCTTTGTCACCCATAACTCAGTTTTTCTATAGTGAGGTACTAAAATAGGGCTGGGAATTTTGTCTGACTGTCTGAAAAATATTTTTAAAAGACAATTCAATTTCTATATTTTTCATCTGAGTGTGAAAGGATGTGCATTGTGGTTTCTATAGTACAAGTTAAATGATCAAAATAAAGGAAAAACGTCAAGTTTTTTGGGGGGAAATGATGTGAGGTCACTATAATTACAGCTGGCAAAAAGCTTTTTTTTTTTGGCTTTTCTGTTTTTGCTCAACACACAATTTAGAGTAAATTAATGTGGACTAGCAATGTTAGGTTAAATAGGTTAAACGGTTTTTTGGGTTTTGTTTTGTTTTTTGGTAATCCTTACACTGTCTTGCTACATATGGAAACAGGAAGTTCTGCTGAAAGCAAAGAAAGATAGGAAGTTTTGGAAATGTTCTGAAATAATACAGTCTGCAATTACTTTGTCCACATGGAGGAACAATTGTTGCTTTCTGCTGAAAAAAAAATAAAGTTGATAAATGATTTCATCATTAACCTGAATCCCATGGTTCAAACTGTCTAGTTTTTAAAGGGATCACTGTCTGAAGAAAACAGTGGTCTCTCTCTCCCTCTCCCTCTCTCTCTTGCCCATCTTATAATCAGCTCTGGATGGTTTCCAATAAAAATACAGTGATCTGTATTTCTTCTGTTTTAAACTCTTCATATCCCTATTGTCACTCTCTACAAAGCTGTACGGAGTTCAAATTATCTTTTATCTTTTCCATTTTCTATTTCTACTCCATCAGAGTCTTTACTATTCAGTCACTTTTTCTACTTGATTATTTCTGGCTAGTTTACTTTTACCCCCGGGCGTTTTGGTTTCTGTTTATTCTGTTTAAACAATCTGTTTATTCTGTCTGTTCATTCTGTGGCTGAGACTATCAAGCTCTAAAATAGAAATCTGTCCCTCTCCCTTCCTGGGTCCTGCTGCTTGATAGGCAGCTGGGCTGTCCTGAGGCTGGGGGAGGAGACGAGAGAAGAGGCGAGCAGTGGCAGCCCATCCCTCTTCAATCAGTCAATAATTTTGTTACTTTTATTGATCAAAGTGTGTGTGTGTGGGGGGGATGTTTGCATAAATGAAATTATTATCAAAGTTTATTTCAGTAATGTTGCTGCTTGTATGATACAGAACCTTTCCTGATGGTACGTATAAGATCTTCATAGTGCATCTCTAGACTGGATGTTTAAATTCAGAAAGTTTAAATCCATATGTTACATGTGTCAGTTGTAACTTAAACAGAGATTGGCTTGTTTGCTGGACATGTGGCTGCAGCAGTGCGCTTCAGTAGGCACACTGGTAACCTGCTGCTCTTGTGCTCATTCTCATCTTGGTTAGAATTGTCTGTTAGGCTTTATTGCTCCATGCATGCAGATCTGTTCTCCAAGTAATTAGTGCCTCAATGCCTTACTACCATATCTACTGCCCTTTCATAGGACTTGAGCTGGCTGCATAACCAGTCAAATTGTATGAGAAATGGGGTCTGATCACATCACCTGATTCTTACTTGGGTTTTCCCATCCCTTAATTGTGGCTGCTGAATCAGAATCATTATCTTGTGGCCACTTGTAGGCATGTATTCTTTTTTTTTAATGTCTGTTTATCCTCTGGATGAATCTGAATGCTCATTATTTTCTGTTCTATTTCCTGTTCCATGTCTGTCTGCCCTGTCAAGATCTCCACTGGATTGCATTGGGATATTATCTGCTCTTTTTAACTGATAGGAAGCCATATCCTGCATGCTGATTCACAGTTTTAATAATCATTGAATGTTTGACTTATTTATTTCTTTTCTTGTTGCTACAAAATTTTTAGAATGATTTTGTTGCAGTTGCAACTAGAGTCAACATAGTTTTTAGTGCCTCTACTCATGAAGATTTTTTATTATTGTTCCTGTTCAAAGTGGGAAAAATTTTGAGAGCGGATTTTCATCTGTTCCTTTTCCTTCTTCTTACCCCCCCCTTTTCTGTTCAGGTTTCTATTTATATGACCTTGAGGGTGACTATAGCCCATATCTTAACTCAACCTGATAAGATATCATTTCCCATTTCATATGTCATCTCCACCGCTTTCATGCTTCAGTAAAAGAAAGTATATAGTTATCTGCCAATCTCCATAGGAAACAAACAACCACAATGGTAGAGCAGGATATTTAAAAGTTAATACAATTCTTTAATAGACTCTATGGGAAGCCAAGGCATTCCTCTCGGATAACCATGGTAAATTTGGCATCATAGAAGATGGTTCTCACTTAATAACTACAATTGGGACTGACAACCTTGTCACAAAGTGACACAATTGTTAAACAAGACATAACCATAAAGGACTCACGACCTCACTTCTGCCACAATGATTAAGCAAATCATTCACAGTCATTAACTGAGACATCCCATGAACATGGCTTATGGCTTCCTGCCTGCTTCTCCATGGACTCCGCTGGTCAGAAGCCAGCTGTGAAGAGTGCAAACAACATTCACAAACCTCAGAGGTGCTGCAAGTGTGCAATAACCAGTTGTAAAATTACTTTTTAAACACCATCCTAACTTTGAAAGGTCTCTAAACAAGACGTTTGTTAAATGAGGACTACCTGTTTGTTAATGCAAATTTATTATGCAGTTTGACCTTATTAATACCTGAAATTTGACAATCTGTAGTTTGATGCTGTTCAAATGCAGCATCTAGAGTTGCTTTATTCTGATATTTGCATACTCATTTCAGGAATGTGAATTGCCATCTTTGAGTATCAGAAGATGGGATAATTCTTTTCATTCATTATTGCTAACTTTTTTTATTCCCAACCTAGATTTCCCCAGGCCAGATCTTTTCATTATATTTGCTATAATTCTCATTCTCCTATAATTTATCCTCCAGTATGTTTTCCCCACAAGCTCATCTATTTTGTTATCAGTGTTTTTGGGTTGGTGAAAAAGTGAGATAACAATGTTAATAAACAGTGTTAAGCCAAAAAATCTGAGCTTAACCAATGGATATTGTTTTCATTTGTTGTTCTTCATTCTTCAGGAATGATGGCTTTTCACCATCCCGGTCCAGTAGTGCAAACTGTTCAAGAATAAAAAAAGTTGCAACTCATTTGTCATTCTAAATGAAACAGTTCCTTTGTTCTGAGTGGTTCAGAACATCTGGTTCTGAGCTTTCTGTGCTGTAATTCTTTTTTGAATTTGGTAGCCATTCTTTATGTGGCTATTACTTGTATTTCCCATCTTCATGTCAATACACTGCTTCTCTTCCAGGTTTTGCAATGATAAAACTAAATAGATGCTACCTCACCAGAAAAAAAACACCAAAATGAGGCAAATAAGTCAAGTGTGGCAGGAACTCTACTCTATATTTTTATTACTGTTGAATTAGATATCACAATTTTTAAATTGGGTTATTTTCAATAATTCTAACCAAGAGCCTAGGAATCATGGAACAACAACAATAACAATTTGAACTTTATATATGGTGCACATTTAGAGGTAATAACTTAACTGTACTATAACTACATCTAAAATGTGGCTACTGCTGTGCAAATGCTATTGGAATGTAACACAGAGATGTCTTGTGTTCTTTTGAAAAATTCTTTAACCAGGTTTGATTAGGTCGCCCTTCAAATAAAGAGTGCATCCTCAATAAAATAAAATGCATGCCCATCTAGTCATATGGAACCAGGAAACTAACAGGTAACAGAGTAAGACATCATAGAGTTGTGAGAGGAGGAGTAAATCTAGGCTAGAGAGAAGACATCACATTCCTGATTTTATAGGGATGGGACATGGCAGCAATAATCACTATATCTCCCTGTTCTCCTTGCTCATGACTCTTTCTTTTGCACAGGGAATGTGTGGAATGCAAGAAGTTTGAGAGAGGAATCCTGATAGAACAAGACACCTGCAACCGCAATTGCCGGGATGATATTGAGTTGGTTCAGGAACTTGGTATGTAAGAGTTATGGTGGGTTTTTTTTTGCAAGAACTGTTGTTGTTGTTTTTTCTAAACTCCTCTTCCTCCTCCTCCCTTTTCTGACTTAGAAACTTTCCAGATGATTCATTTGCTAAGTTAAAGGAATGCACTCTTATCACTGAGAGCATTTAGATCTCCAATGACAAAGCCAAGTGACTAATCTGTGAATATTGCCTGCTTGAGATACAGGTAGTCCTCAACTTACAGTCATTTGATTAGTGACTGTTCAAAGTTACAATGATGCTGAAAAAAGTGAGCTATGACCAGTCTTTGGGCTTACAACTGACCCAGTGTTCCCATGACAACATGATCACAAGTTAGGTGCTTGGCAAGTGGCATGTATTTATGGGGGTTGCAGTGTCCCAAGATCACATGATTGCTATTTTTGACCTTCCCAACTAGCTTCCAACAAGCAAAGTCAATGGAGGGAGGGGAGCCAGATTTGCTTAACAACCAAATTATTTGTTTAATCACCATGGCAAGAAAAGAGTTGTAAAATCAGGCATGGTCACATGGTCACATGAGGACTCACTTAAAAACTACATCACTTAACAATGGAAGTTTTATCCCAATTGTGGTTGTATGTTGAGGACTATCTGTAGTGTTGAACACAGATTCAGTACCATCTACCCAAACAATAAACCATGCATGTGCCAGGCTTCTGTTTTATCTGGACTGGAAGCAGTTAATCTCAGAGAATTTATCATTATAGAAAGTTAAGGTTTTAACACAAGAATTCAAGCAAGAACTCTATTTTAAATGAGACACCTATAAATAGACAAACTATCTCAGCAGAGCTCAGTCTGTTTCCCTTTGCTTTTTTACATAATAAAGGAAGAGGTTTGTCTTTTTTCATGAAGGAGGGGCATTTTTCATATGTAGCTTGTTTTTGGCAACTACTGTTTCTTTTATTAATATTAGAAAACTCTCACCAGCATGTCTTTCTTCCTTGTTCATAATTAAGGAAAAATAGAACAGTAATGTCACATCAGTTCCCCATAGAGATATTAAATTGCATCAGAAATAAGCATTTTTTTTTAATGGTCTTATAGTCTTTTATCTTTGGATTTCATAGCTAGTTTAAGAGTCATTATTCCATCAATTCCCACCTCCAGAACTTATTCAGAAGGATCATAATACATAGTACCAGAGATCACTGAAAACTGAGCAGACTCAACAGGAGTTATTATTTTAAAAAAAAGAATCAAAAGATTTATAAAGCTGCCTTTCTCATAATTTGTGACCTCTGGGTGACATACAAAAGATACTTCTTTTTTAAAAAAAGAATAAATACAATGATAGCCTATCCCAAACCAACAAAATCAAAAACGTAAGCCCCTGATTGAGGCCCACAATAAAAATATGCACACATGTAACAGAACAGGTTCATCTACCATCCTGGCCCAAATGCACAGGAGAGCCAGGTCTTTACAGATCTACCGAAGGCCAAAAGACACATTACTATTAGAACCCTGGCTGAAGCTCATTCAAAAAAGGTCAGATGCCACAACAGGGAAGGCATGCCTCCTAGGTCAGAGAGGGAACCAGAGCGTGCCAACCCTTATGAGATGGCCAAAGTTGACTGGGAGAAATGGCTCCCCAATTTATTTATTTATTTGATTGATTAATAGGCTGCCTGACTCTCAGAGCAACTTTATCTGAATGATGCCTGGAATAGACCTCATGGCTTTGCAGGTGCTTCCTACTCCCTCCCTCCCTCCCTAGCAATGAGTTGGTCACCCTCCAGTAATATGTGGAAACAATAAGGGTGAAGAAATACTCAGTTTCACTGTTTCCATTGCCCTGAAGCTATCAATAAAGGCTTTTCTCCATGCTTAGTTGAATTCACTCTCAGTGAGCATAGGAGGGGGGGGGGTGTACTTTCAGACTTGCAAGATTCTGTTAATATAGCTTTACAATAAAATATAATTAGCTCATCTGACTGTGTGTTTCCTGTCTGGTCTGCCCCTCAAAGGTGCCAATGGCTGATGCCATACCCAAAACTAGGTGGGCACATTTCAGAGAAGAAGACCCCGGCTCCCCATGTCCAACAAACAAATCTTCGTAGAACATACCAAGTTGGCTCCCTTCTGTGATTAAGTTGTGAATGGGCTAGGGTTTATTGCAGGCTGACTTGGCATTAAAAAGCAGCAGCAGCAGAAACCACAACCACTTGAAATCCAATGACTGGATACCAGGGCAATGCATAGAAGGCTGGAACACGGAACTGGCACCCATCCAAATACATTTGTCGTTATCTTCCAACAAAAGGTTATTCATTAAGACAACTCCAGCAACTTCCATGCTAGAATCCAGCCTGAAACCAACTGGTAATGGATCCAGATAAATGGTCTAGTCTACAAGAAAATGCCTGAGAAATTTACTAAAAATAAAACAGTACACATTAGCCGATAAAGATTAAAATAAAGGGAGGCTGTTTCAAGAAGTAAATTTACAGGCATTTTAACTGCCTGTTGGAAGCAGTCAATCAGTCCCCTTCAGCTACATGTAATTAGTCAAGAAAGGTTTTAAAAGTCAGGAATTAGGCCACAGTGCTGTAGCAACCAAGAATAAAATAAATAACCTCACAAAGGGTGAAATGTTTATGTTCTGGACATATTCTTGGATTAAATAAATAATGATGTTACATTTTGTTTGTGGCAGATATGCATGATTTTTTTTCTTCAGATATGTCACTGCCCACTTATTGAAGGTTTCTTAATAATGCCTTACTCTATCTACCCAGAGTAAGGCCAGAATTATTGAGAAAACGTTATTAGAAAATATTACTGTATAAGAAGGAAAGGATGTTGGTGAAGCATTCACAATTATTGTTGCTGGAAAGTAGACTACATAATGAATATAATTTCCTGAGAATTTTGATCTACTCTTAACTTCTTTCATTTTTAGTCTGCATTTTGGAAAACCAGAAAGCTATCCTAGCTTTGCAGAACACAAGAAGAAATTCAGGCTGATCCTATTAAGTCAGCTTCATATTTTGTAGCAAAACTGGAGCTTTGATGTTAGTACCAATCATGTCAACTGTTCCAATAGCACACAGGAATACATTGGATTTAATTGGCCTATGGGTGAAGCATCCTAATGGGCCCATCGCCTTGGGAGAAGTGAATGATGGCTGAAGATCTGCAACTTGAGAAGGGGTTTAAAAAATTCTTCTGTATTTTCACACTTCTTTTGAGAATAGCAGATACAAAATGTGATGTGCCACATGGATCAATGATAATGGACACATGTCTGACAAAATAGTCTTTACATAGTTGGTGAGATTTGTCAGAGTCACCCTGTTTTTTAACACCCCTAATGACATCTCTAAATGCTAACAATTTCTTGAATAGTGTCAGGGAACTAAATGTTCTTTCCTTTGTCCTCTTGTGCAGGAGACAAGGGGAAAGATGCTGTGAACTGTACATACAAGGATGAGAATGACTGTGTAGTGTACTTCCAATATTACGAGGACTCCAGTGGCAAATCTATCCTCTATGTTATTGAGGAACCAGGTGAGGGTCAAGGGCCACTAAAATAAGTCTTCATTTTGGATGAGCAGCTGATACTTTGCAGGATGAGAAATGCTAGGAATTCCATATTAATTTGGAATGTATGAGAGATTATCATAATTATAGTGACCAGGTGAGGTTCTTAAATTCATGTTTAGAGGTACTTTATTTGAGAACAGTATATGGTTATGGAAAAACCCAGATTCTGAGACACGGGATGAAATATTTTGGTTTTCAATGTTGAAAGTACCTTCAAGACTAATTATGGATATAACTATACAAGCTCAATATGAATACAAAAACTGAAAGTGGTTTATATTATAATAAGATAAGAGCTAGCTCCTTCCTTTTTCCAGCCCCAATTTTCACCAGACCCATCCCCATTTTCACTGGAGGAGGGACTTTAGAGATTTTTAGAGATGAAAAAGAAAACCACTCATCTTTATTATGGGCAGTTATTTCTTTATATAATGAGTTTTCTCCCGCCTTTTTCCTTGCTATCTCATTAGAAATCAGTAAACTCACAATTATCCATTCAGATTATTTTTTTGGCAATAATCATGTGAGAGCAATATAGGAATGGTTCATGAATTAATACATGCGGAACAAAATGATTAGGAAGAGACAGATCCAATCATTCTTAACTGTAGCCAATCAATTCAGAAAGAGATCATTGCTAGAATTTTTTGGAAGAGATATTTCCCCTTAACCTAGGACATCAAGGTAAGTTAATGGCAATGAGGCAATCTCATTCCCCAACCTGAACTCATATTGGAAAAAATCTGAATTATTGGATGTTTTAAACAAAATTTACCTAAGCAGTACGTCTGATTTAAATAATTCATAAAGATGGCAGGATTCTGTATTTCTTATTGCAACATTTTTTAGTTCACTATATTAGTGAATATAGTTCTGACTAAAGAGCAGTGATTCAATCTGGCAACTTTCAGTTCAGAATTAAAAATATCATCTGTCATACATGGATTTAAGCAGACTGCTGGATTTGTCTGCTTTGATATTTGACTTAAGTGACTAAATGTGGGTCCTGTCTCTACTTGCTGAGAGATGAGCAAATAGGACCACAGACACTGACTCTGCCATAAACCCCAATAAGACAATATTTCTTTCTGCGTGCTTGCGAGCATGAAGGGGACACTAGAAACCTTCAAAGAGCGTGTTCTAAACCCAAAGAGGGTGATAAAGCTCTCATTAGTTGCCAGAAGCCTGCAATAAATGATATACCCTCACCACAGGGTATTAACTTGGCCGATGAGTCAGACTGCACTTAAAAGGTTGACAACAATGGAGTCTCGGGCAGATTTTGAAGGAGCTTAGCCAGATCTCCTTGGACAGCAATTTGAATCCAGCTAGTCCCTCATGGAGAACCATAAAAGCTGCCACGCTTCCTATCACAGCCTAGGGCCTTTAATCCCTCTCTTCCCCTTAAGCGAATATTAAAAAGAATGATGTAATTAGGAGAGTAGGAGATATTTCAGAAACTAGGAAAAAAATTCTGGAAATGAAATGATGGAAGAAATTGATTTGTTTGACAGGATGCAAACTGTTGGAACCTGCAACCTTCCTGGGTCATTGAAAGTATATGATTTTCCCAACTCCGCTTTAAATTTTCACAGGAAGTATGTGCTGCTGTCATCTTGGACATATTTTTTTTCTATTGTTGTATTGACTTTGCTGTCAGAAAGAGTTTGCTAATATCAAAATTGGAAGTTTTCTCCAGCTATGTTTTGAGGATCAGATGAAAGATATGCTTTCTTTTGTCAAACTATAATGGTCCGCTTAGACTGAAGAGCAGATGGCTCTAGAATAACGTTTTGTAAAAAAAAAAAAATGTTAAAACTAATGTACTTAAATTGTACATCTTATAGTGGCTACCTCCTGAATAATTGTGCAGCTATTATTCCTATTAGCCGCCACTTAGCATGAAGGAAGGTCTGACATGTAAGCTGAACACAAAGAATTTTTATAAATGATTCATTCTTGCTACGAAACATCCATCTTTCCACCATAACAATTATGTGTCAGGTATTCATGGCACAAATTAGAGAACAAGCGCTCCAAAAAGATGCTTGCAAAATAACTCTTCTGGTTGTTTCTGACTAGTTATATGCTCCTAAATCCAACAGTAATGTTTGATTGCTGCTCCTTAGTAGAGATTTCCTTTGGCACAGCAGCTTGATCAAATGCATGGATGAATGTCTTTAGGTGAACTAAAGTTAAGATTTTAATGGTCAGAGCGGTAATTTATAGCTTTGCAGTTCTGTTTTATGATGTTTTCTACAGATTGTCCCAAGGGACCTGATGTCTTGGTAGTTCTCCTTTCGGTAACTGGAGCCATCTTACTTATTGGCTTGGCTGCTTTGCTCATCTGGAAACTGCTTATTACCATCCACGACCGACGAGAATTTGCCAAATTTGAAGAAGAGCGAGCCAGGGCTAGATGGGACACGGTAAGAAATATTATAGTGGTGTGAGGGGACAGAAAGAGCAAATATTTTGCTTCATCCTAAGAGGAGGGGAGGTTGCAATGACTTATTGTTTTATTTCCCTGACATAGCAGCCTATTGTTGACTCTGAATCATCCATACTACAATATATATCAGTTTTATAATGTGTGTTGTTGAGAGTGTGTTGTTAGCATTCTCCCAATAGTATGTTGTTAATTAAAAATACTGATGCCTGAATGTCATTGCATCAGTATTTTCCTGCCCTCTCCTTTGCTTTATTGGTTAATGGTTGTGCAGAAGTGATTATGAAAACACACACACACGCACACACTATGGAGAAATGTCTTTTTCTACATCTTCCTAGGAGATATACAATTTCACCATAGACCTGTATGCCTATTGCAATTTCTTAAATAATCCTGGAGTTATGTCTTTTGAGAGCACCAGGAATCCCCTCACCTGCTAAAGAATCCTACTTTGAGTTATGAGGATGCCTTGACAACTGTTAAATCAGTTGCCAAGTATACATGCATCCCCATGTATCTATTAAGTAACAGGTACAATTCTTCTTCTTGATATTTTTACACTCTGTTTTGTCTTTTAGGCCAACAATCCTCTGTACAAAGGAGCTACTTCCACCTTTACCAACATTACATACCGTGGGAATTCATGAGATTACAGTCTTCCAAGGTCTTCTCCATTCATGTTTACAGAACTGTCTCTGTTATGGGTGTGAGAGATTTAAAAAAAAAAAAAAAAAACAGCCATTGCTCAAGAGCCTTCACTGTTCTGCTGTCACAAGAAAATATCTGCAGTGTGATTCTTCCAAGACTCTCTTTTTTACCTCAGCTCGCTCAGAGCTATGGCCTGGACGCATATACTGAAGAAGAAAGTAGGACTTGCTCTTCAGTATGAACAGCACTGTATAAATCCAGGGTTAAAAGAAGATTCTATCTGAACAAAATCAGGGGTCATAATTATTGAGCTTTATAATCTAACTCAGATGTGAACTAGTGAAATTTGGGGTAGAGGAGCTTTGAAAGATTCATGTTATCTAAGCCTATTGCAAGCTGAACCCAAAGTCCCTCACCCAGGCAGAGTTTCAGGTGGTTACTGGTGCTGCTGGTGCTGCTGCTACTGCCCCTTTCCTTTAACTTTCCAAACATACAAGGCACTGGTTGGGTTGGTCAAGGGAGCAGTGTGCTGAAGGTCTTTCATTACATTTTGCGCACTGCTGTCTATGGATAGTGCAAGGAAGCAAGGGAGATACTTTCTTCAAAAATCCTTGCTCCTAATAAAGATAGCTTAGGCTTAGGGGAAGGGAGTACAGGAAAGGGAGTTCATTATGAGGCTTAGGAACCTGTCCAGTTCTATTTTACTGTCATTGCAATTGCGAACTTGAACTTCCAAATGAATTCAGAAATAAAGCATGTTCTATTGGAGGCTTAAAGAAAAATACATTTTGAAATCCAACATTTTACATATTACATCAGAGTTCTAATATTTTTAGACTATTCTTTTTATTATATTTATCCCAAGATTATGATATAATAAATTCCTTGCTTTTAATTTTTAGAAGGAAAGTGTTCCTAGTGTGTATAGATGATTTGCTTTCTCTAGTGAAAAAAAGCACTCAGCATTAATCTCTTTTGTATGCTGACTTCACATATTTCTAGGCCTCTAGCTCAGATTATATTCCTCCTAGATAATATTTCACATAACATTAGTATCTTGGTAGGTTCACACATGATAACAAGTTTCAGTGTAGAATTTTTGTTATTGGCTTAGCATCATGTACAAATCCATTCACTGTATTGATATTGTACATAAACTGGCCACTGTAATTTAATCTTTTCTATAGAAACAGCACTGGATAGGGAGTTGCACTAGATCAGGGGTAGGCAACCTTGGCTCTTTTATGACTCGTGGACTTCAACTCCCAGAATTCCTGAGCCAGCATGGCTGGCTCAGGAATTCTGGGATTTGAAGTCCACGAGTCATAAAAGAGCCAAGGTTGCCTACCCCTGCACTAGATGATGCCCAAAGGGCCTTTCACACCTTATAGCCTATGCTTCTGGTCAACAAACTGTAATTTTAAAATCCTTACTGCAACATGTGGACTTCAGCACCTGAGTGCATGAGTATATAAGTACTTGATCTTCTTGGGGGAGGTTGAGGAAGAAAATGTAGGTCAGTCATAGAACATATGCTTGACATACCAGAAGTCCCATGTTTAATCCCCAGCATGTCAGTCTAGAAATCTGTTGTCCAGCAAGAGTGAGCCCTTTGAACATTGCTGCCCTACAAGTACAGTGCAAGGTAGCTACATAAATTCATATCGTTCACCATGTAAACCCAAAAATCTCCTCATCAGTAAATGACATATTAGGTAGGATTTGCCACTTGCTTAACAATGCTTCACCCAAAGCTTTGGGACAGGTTCTTCTCAGGTCCTGCTTTTCACTCAGGGAATCAATGCTCACCTAGGTGAGTGTCCTAGATGACCAGAAAACTCTCCCTCAAGTTTTCTAAGCAGGGGAGACCTGCTGAAACAACCTGATTAAATTCTTGAGATCTTTTGTATCATAGAGTCTCTAATGTAGGTAAAGCATGGAAGATGTTTGGCAGCATGAAGTATTGTCATATCTGACTTTCAACGGCTCTTTCCATCTTGTGGCTTTTTCCTTCTAGAGACTCATGGCCATATCTAAACTCGGGAGCAGAATAATATAAATGTGCCTTTCCTTTCTCTTTTGTTTTCTGCAACTGCGTTAGCACCTTCACCGCTCTAACGCTTCCTATCCATAGATCTCTCTGCTGAAGAGTAGCACCTTTCTATTAGAAATTGCTGCTTCCGTAATTAAGAAAATGAGATTTCATACTCCCATTAATAAGTGTTGAAAACAAATTTGTTACTAGAAATACTAGAAAGATTTTTGTAAAAAGATTTTTTCTTAAGATTTTCTCTGGAATGGTGATTTGCACTGAACCAACTTTGAGGTATTCCTTTTATTATTTTCCCCAGTCATTCTTCTAGTTCCCTTATCCCAAAATCAATGTATTCTCCTTTCCAAAGTTGTTGAATCCTAACTATGTTGGTTCAAAAAAAAAAAGGAAAGAGGCCAAGAAGTGAGGCTACTCTTTCCTGAACTGAGATCATAATGAAGGGCAGAATTATTTTGAGTAGTGTTGGTTAAAAGTAAGGCCAATGTGGCCATTTGTATAAGTAAAAGAGTGCCTATGGCACATATAAATAAAGACTCTCACTAACGTATTTGACTTGTTTAATTAATCTTTCTCAATTTTATTTTTATTGTATTTGCTTTTACTTCATTGTAGTATTTGCTTTTACTTTATTGTAAAATGACAGAAGTTCTATTTTAGTTCAGTTAAAATATAAAAACTATATAAATCATGGAGGGAAATGATTTAAATAATACAAACACTAACACAGAGAATAGCACAGCACATTCAATATGAAATCATCATTAATAGCAGCAGTCAATTACTTCTAAGGTTCCTAGTGCTGCCATCACCAAAAAGACCCCCCCTTGTTTTTTTGGTAACCATTCAAGAGGAGATTGAATGATTGCCTCTGCTGAACATTTCAGAGTCAAAGTAGGATAATACCTGAGGAGATGTTCCTTTGAGTGACCTGTCCCCAAGTCATTTGTGTGTCATAGATTGTACCCATATTTTAAATTAGGCCTGAAACTGGTCTGGTAGCCTTTTGGCCGAATACTCTTGGATTGGTGAAACCCAATGGTCTATCTGTCTATTGTGAACTATCTAAATTTTCCAAATCATTTTCCAAAGGAACTATTTCTCTAATTCATTACAGTAATCCAGATGGGAGGTTATCAGTAAAGGAACATATGGCTGACCTTGGGGATGGAGTGAGAACCATGGGGGTGGTGCAATAGGGAGTCAGCTGTTAAGGAGGGACTGAAGGAAGCGTGAGAAACAAACGGTCTAAATATACCTAGCTTTTGTTTACTATAAAAATGTGACAGAGAAAAAAATTGAACAGGCTTTCAAGATTCTCTCATAATCTGCAACAACAAGGCAGTATTTCTGGAATTCCTGTGATCTGGTCTACTTTGAAGTGCAGACATCAATCTTGAAAAAACTTTTTCATTTTCTTTATATTCCATCTTGTGCTAACAACAACAAAAATCAGGATGGGATTAGTTTGTCTTGCAGGCTTCCTTCTACCTCTGGACTCGTTCAAGCATACTTAACATCTTACACCTTCCCCCATTCCCTCTCCACCCCCTCAGATTTTTCCCAAGATGAGTTCTAAATTTCTTTACCAGAGCATGAATAATGGTTATAAGATACCTTTGTCAAGGTAAGGTCAGCTTAAGCATTCAACAAGGCGTCTTAATTTTCTGGTGCTAATTTTGTGTTAGCATCCTGTATATACCCCCTTCCAGAACAGAATGGACACTACTGAGTTGGACTGATGAGCCACACATAGGCAATATCTCTGCCTTGTCTGGATTGAGCCTCAATTAAGCCTTCTTCCCCTCTATTATCCCTCTAGAACAGGGGTCTCCAAACTTGGCAACTTTAAGACTTGTGGACCTCAATTCCCAGAGTTGCTCAGGCAGTGTGGCTGGCTGTGGAATTCGGGGAATTGAGGTCCACAAGTCTTAAAGTTGCCAAGTTTGGAGACCTTTGTTCTAGAACATTGACTGCTTTGCCTGTATTAGAGGAAAATGAGAAATAAAGCCTGAATCCATATATGTCACATATCAATGTTTTTTGTACAAATAATGATCCCCCCCCCTTCTTATAATACTAGAACTTGGGCTTATTTAGTAGAAACATTCAGCATTTTTTTTATACTGGAAAATGTATTTATGGCATATATTTACAAAATTTGTTACATGAAATAGTGAGACCCCCTAGCTGAAATTAGAAAGTAATCCCGTATTATTGTTTACATGGAAGAGTCAGCCAGCTACAGAAAGAGAGGGCAATCCTTTGCATGTTACAGCTGTCTAGGAGAAGGAATTTTATGAAATACATTTTATTTTTTCCTTCTATCCTTGATATGATGCCCTGCTCAAATCATTTGTTTCAGCACAATGATTAAAGATGGCAGGAATATATCGTCAATTTTTTTGTATGTATTTCTTTGTCTTCTCTATGACTTCCCTGTACTGTAATATAAACTTAGAAGGAAATCTGAATTGATAGCTATCAAAGGAAATAAATGCCCCACTTCCACAGAACACACAACCCATGTTCTCCATGGCAGTCATAAAGTGAGTAAAGATCAGCATGAAACTTAGCTCATTTCTTACATGTGCCCCTTTTTTTCATTAGCATTTCAGATGCCTTCTTTTAGCAAGCACCATTAGCTTGAGAGGCCCTTAGCTGAAGCCAGATAGATTTTTAAACATCTAGTGCTGGGTGGACAGTGACATCTAGAGGCCCTTTTTAGGACTACATCAGAAATATAGGTAGCTACCACAGCACATGGGAAACGTCAAAGCTAGAGCAGTGTTTTCAACACCATAGTTGTAGGGTACCAGCAATGACCTATGTCTATAAAATGGAAAACCTAAGAATAATTGGAAGTGCAGCAATCTGCGTAACATGAAAATGCAATGTCAAGGTGAGTGCTAAAGAACTTATTTAAAGATCAAATTCAGGATATAAAAGGTACATTGCATGATCAATATTAAACAAAAATATAAGTGGGTGGGTCATACTGTACACATGCGTGGCAATAAATGGGCTCCAAATATAACATTATGGTTGTTCTATAAGTTTGGATGCCCAGATCCTTGCCTTTGAGTTGGAGATGAAAAAGGGGAAACCCAGGCCTCAGTTGGATCATTATAGAAAAGAACCACGTAGTTTTATTTTGGGCACTTAAACAAATATTGTAATTAAAGAACTGATGCACATAGAGCATCCCACTATATACTGGTATGCAGAGTTTTTCCAACCTACTGACCTCATGTAAGTTGGAACCTATATCCTTCCTAGATTTGTTAGTTGAGAACGATGGGTGTCGAAGTCTTAGCATATATGTAAGTCCTAAATTAGAGAAAGCTAAGCTACTGTTTTCTGCTGCATAATTGCACTACAGATGGGGAAGGGGAGTTTGTAGGAGGAGATTCAAATCACAGTTTGTTTTCTGGCCCAAGTCTCTTAAATGCTATGTTGCAGTTATTCGTACATCCATGTGACACATATATCACTCTGTTTATCCTTTACTGAACTTTAGTCACAGTTATAATAATTGTAATTGCCAGAAATCTATCCAGGCAAAAGTTCCACTAGGTTGCAACCTTCAAAGTCATCCAGTGTGACATTCTTTGTTAATTAAATGCTAGGAGTTGTTCTGCCACTGCTATTACAAAGATCCTGAAAGATGTTGAGAATGAGAACAATTAATTAAATTACAATTTGATTGCTAGCTGTTTTGTTTTCATTGGTCCCAAGCTTTTTCATTTATTTTAAGGTCCCCTAATGTCTTTGGTTGGAACAGGCACGTGTGTTAATGTGTGGGATCGGGTAACAATGCTGGCCTTGTCAGACAGCAGAGGAGGCCCTATTTGGTCCCTCTGTACTGCTTTGTTTCCCAGGATGATAATCGGCATCTTGGCAGAAACCTGCACCTTTGGAGTGGGGGTGGGAAGTTGTTTTCTACAGTGTAATCTTTGTTTGGAATCACCAGCTGCTCTGTGACATCATCAGGCTGGAACTTCTCATACAACAATTGCAATCCAGGCAGAGGAGGAAGACCCTGGCAAAGGGAAGAGATGGTTCTTCAATTCACCTGAGAATCATCTCCCCCTCTCCTAACATCTGAAGCCCTCCCCTTAGCAGATCTAAAACCTCAGCTGTTTCTTTGGCTCAGCTGAAAAAATGGAAGTCCTGAACTATTGTCCTTCTCTATGTTTGTGATTCTAGCTGCGCCTTCTCCCAGCCTGGCTATTTCATCCCAGGTCCTCTGGCATTGCCAACTGTACTGCTGGTCCCTACAGCGTCATAAGTGAGTCATACAGGGAAGGGGTTAGAAAAAGAGCAAGGCACTGTTTGGCATCTTTTCATGTTCTTTTTCCTCAACTGGGAGGGCATGGCTCTGTATGATCGGTTGTTAGCATTATTTCTTTTCCTCTTCCAGCAAGGATCTTTATGCAATCTTCTTGACATTTGCACCTGTGCTCTTATGGAAAGAGTGAATCTCACTTGCAATTCCTGAGAAATGGAGCACGAACTTGGAAGGTAATCTAAATTTTGCCCAGATGATTAAGAAGTTTCTCAAAAGCACAGACTCTTAATTGGGTTTACCAATTGAAATCCAAGATTCAAGTCACTTTATAGCTGATCTGAATAAATAAATACAGAGGGGTTGTACTCTACATTGCTTGCCACTGTCCCTATCATTTTTTTCATTGCCTGAAAGTTGCTGACTATCCATAAGTTATTCTTCATGGGAACAGTTGCTAGGAAGATGTTGCAAGGAAGATGTCCATCCTTCCTTGTATTTAGAGATTGGAGATGAAGCATGTTCTTCTGCCTATATGTAGAGTACCCTAGTGGAAAGTTATATGAAAGAAACAATGTGATGCTTTTTATAGGCCTGTTGCCTCCAATTTCTGGAGGCAAACTATTCCATTGATTAATTGTTCTCACTGTCAGGAAGTTTCTCCATAATTCTTTGTTGGATCTCTTTTTGATAATCTTTCATCTATTACTTCTTGTCCTGCCCTCAGGTGATTTGGAGAGTAGGTCAACTCTCTCTTCTCTGTGACAGCCCCCAAATATGGGAAACTGCTATCATGTCACCCCTAATCCTTCTCTTTGGTAGGTTAGACATACCTAGTTCCTGCAACCGTTTATCATGCACTTTAGCCTCCAGTCCTCTAAATCATCTTTGTTGCTCTTCTCTGCACTATTTCTAGAGTCCCAACATATTTTAGCATTGTGGTCACCAGAACTGAACACAGTACTCCAAGTGTGGTCTTTCCAGTGCAGTATAAAGCGGTACTAACATTTCACATGATCTTGATACTATTCCCTCTATTGAGTAAGGGTATTTAAGTGGTTGTCCACTAAGACATCTAGATTCCTTTCACAGTTACTGCTAGTGAGCCATATTTGACATCTATATATTTTACATCTACATATTTACATATCTATTTGGATAGATAGATAGATAGATAGATAGATAGATAGATAGATAGATAGATAGATAGATAGATAGATAGATAGATAGATAGATAGATAGATAGATAGATAGATGATAGATAGATAGATAGATAGATAG
>JALGBA010003352.1:0-21890 GCA_023970755.1 Azemiops feae | reverse complement strand
AAGCTTTCTTAGAAGATGAAAATGACCAATATTGCAGCCCGGGCCTCGTTCTCAGAAGGTGCCCCCGTGCCCAGAAAAAGAACAAAAAAAGGCAGAAGGGTCGTAAAAAGCAGCTGGGGGAGGACAGGAGTGAGGGACAAGCTGCCTTCCAGAAAAGAAAAAAGTGCTTTTTTCAGAGGATTATAATATCCCCAAATCAGCCGTTGTCGACAGACGCAATGAACAACATCGACAGACTGTGCGAAAGAGACAATTCGCAAGGGAACAAAAAGACCAAAAAAAACGCCTCCCCACCAGCAATCCTCACCCAAAGGAGCCCAGATTTCACTCCAAGATTAACATCAGACCATCCACCTAGATCAAGGAACTGCCAGACAAACTGACATTAAACAGTCCAACCAAAGAAGCACCAAGACTGACAGGGCAAGCACACTTGTCAATAAACAGAGAGCAAACTGATGATGTTCCCTAGTTGGGCCATGAAACATTTCTTTCCTCCTCCTCCTCCTCCTCCCTGCAAACCCCACTCCCTTCTAGCACTGATGACGTTCCCTAGTTGGGCCATGAAATGTCTGCAAGAAAACCACCAAGCTCAGAGAGCACCAAGGATCCTACAGTCCTCCTCCTCCTCCTCCTCCTCCTCCTCCTCCTCTCCACAAACCCCACACCCTTCTAGCACTGATGATGTTACTTAGTTGGGTGCTGAAATGTCTGCAAGAAAACCACCAAGCTCAGAGAGCACCAAGGACTCCACAATCTTCCTCCTCCTCCTCCTCCTCCTTCCTGCAAACCCCACTCCCTTCTAGCACTGATGACGTTTCCTAGTTGGGCAATGAAACATTTCTTTCCTCCTCCTCCTCCTCCTCCTCCTCCTCCTCCTCCTCTCCACAGTGCTATTCTATTCTATTCTGTTCTGTTCTGTTCCATTCCATATTTTCTATTCTATTCTATTCTATTCTATTCTATTCCTCTAATTCTATTCTATTCCTCTAATTCTATTCTATTCTATTCTATTCTATTCTATTCTATTCTATTCTATTCTATTCTATTCCTCTAATTCTATTCTATTCTATTCTATTCCAATTCTATTCCATATTTTCTGTTCTATTCTATTCTAATTATTTCATTCCTTCTATTCTATTCTATTCTATTCTATTCTATTCTATTCTATTCTATTCTATTCTATTCTATTCTATTCTATTATTTTATTCTAATCATTATTCCAGTCTTATCATTATTCTATTCTATTCTATTCTATTCTATTCTATTCTATTCTATTCTATTATTATTCTATTATTATTCTATCATTATTCTATTCTACTCTACTCTACTCTACTCTACTCTACTCTACTCTACTCCACTCCACTCCACTCCACTCCACTCCACTCCACTCCACTCTACTCTACTCTGTGCCCGTGACCTATTCTGCAAAGGAACGTCAACCCTAGAAGTTGGGAATCCCCACTCTTGGCTGTTCAGAGACGCCAGGGCCTACATGCCAATGAGAAAACCCAGCTTTTCCTGTCCTTTTCTTTAACCGTGTTTTACTACACTAACACCCAGATTGGAAAACCATCCGAGCCTCTCCAAAATCTAAAAACACAGAAACTGAGAACTGTCTATACATGAAGTGCTTTTCTGCCAGAGACAGATTCCTTGTGTGTCTTAGTCACGCTTAGCCCAAGAAAATAAAAGCGTTCAGGTACGCGGTCATCTGACTTTTAAGATTCTGTGCCGAGGTTCAGGCTGTCTGCTCACATTTCCCCGCCATCGAAAGCCCCACATGTAAGGAATTCAGATGAAAGACGGCTTATTTTACTTCTCCGCCTGGTCCTGCAAACAAGACCCGTCTAACGCCGAATAATCCAGAGGCTTTTTCTTTCTTTTCTTTTTTCTCTTCAATTTTCCCCAGACACTTTTCAAAAAACACTGGAAATGAGGGCAGGAAGCCATTAGGCTTGAAGTTACTGCCCTGCTACAAACCATTATCTTTAATCCAATCTAATTGGGGGGAATTCCCCCTTTCAGATTTGCTGTCAGATTTGATTAGAAACCTTTTTATTAAGATTGCTAACAGAGGGCAAATATTGTTTTTCTGCTCCGGCTTCAAGGCTCGCAGAATCCCTGCCTTGAAACTGTAACGCAAGGAAGGCAGGCAGGGTTACTACTCGGGCAGAATACCGACAGTCCTCGACTTACGACAGTGCGCTTAGTGACCATTCAAATTTACAAGGGCGCTGGGAAAAAAAAAGGGAGTTAAGACCGTTTTCTACCCTTACGACCGTTGCAGCCTTCCCAGGGTCAGGTGATCAAAATTCAGGCGCTCGGCCACTGACTCGGATTTATGACGGTTGCAGTGTCCCTGGGTCATGTGATCCTCTTTTGTGACCTTCCAACAAGCAAAGACAATGGGGGAGCCCGAATCACTTCACAACTGTGTTACTAAATTAAGAACTGCAAGGAGGAGGAGGAGGAGGGGAGAGGGAGGAGGAAGAGAAGAAAGGAGGAGGAGGGGAGAAAGAGAGAAAGGAGGAGGAGAAGAAGGAGGAGGAGGAGAAGGGAAAGGGCAAGGGAAGGGAAGGAAGAGAGAGAGAAGGAGAAGAGGGGGAGGAAGAGAAGAAAGAAGGAAGAAAGGAGGAGGAAGAGGAGGAGGAGAAGGAGAAGGAGGGGAGAGGAAGAAGAAGAGAAGAAAGAAGAAAGGAGGAGGAGGGGAAGAAGAAAGGAGGAGGAGGGAAGGAGGAGGAGGAGGAGGAAAGGGAAGAGAAGGAAGAGAGAGAGAAGAAGGAGAAGAGGAGGAGAAGAGAAGAAAGGAGGAGGAGGAGGAGAAGGAGGGGAGAGGGGGAGGAAGAGAAGAAAGAAGAAAGGAGGAGGAGGGGAAGAAGAGAAGGAGGAGGGAAGAAGGAGGAGGAGGAGGAGGAAAGGGAAGGGAAGGAAGAGAGAGAGAAGAAGAAGGAGAAGAGGAGGAGGAGGAGGAGGAGGAGGAGGAGGAAAGGCAAGGCAAGGCAAAGCAAGGAAGAAAGAAGGAGGAGAACGAGAGGACAATTCAAACCACAGGAGAAAAGTCTTCTCCTGGTCTGACCTACCAAGGCAACTAGAGGGAAGAGATATTGTGAAACTTGTGTCTCGGGCTGTGTCAAATGTGAAACACCGCAACGCACACCTAACAACCTCAACTTCCAGCCCTGGCGCTGGGCATAAAGGCTCTTGCACGGGAGCCATGACACTTTTAAGCCTGTAATGAGATTTTTCCATGCTTGATCAACCCTCCCAACGATCTAGTTTTTCCAAATATTAGAAGTGCCACATTCATCCCCATCAAGGGAGCCAGCCAAGGCCTCGGCGCGAGAAGGGCGAATCTGGAGGACGCGGATTCACAGAATCCCCGGACAAAAACCCGGAAGGCTGCGTAACTCCGACGTTGCAACGCGAAGACGGGTCGTTTAGGGACCCTTTAAAGTTTATAACTGCACTTTAAAGAGGGACTTGGGACCGTTTCTCCTACTTACGACCGTCGCAGCGTCCCCGCAGTCACGTGATCTAAATTCAGACGCTTGGCGACTGACCCGTATTTACAACGGCTGTTGTGTCCCGGGATCGTGTGGATCCCCTTTTGCGACCTTCGGACGAGCAAAAGCCAGGATTCGCTTAGCAACCGTGTTACTTTAAGAAGAGACTGGACAGCCACTTGTCTGAAATGGTGTAGGGTTTCCTGCCTGAGCAGAGGGTTGGACTAGATGACCTCCAAGGTCCCTTCCAACTTTATTATTATTATTATTATTATCTTTTATTCATTAAACATGAACCTCAGTCAACTGAACATTCAAATTGGCTGGCGCTAATGGTTGACACGGGTTGCTGCCAGCATCCTAGGTGTCAACCAGGTACCTCCTTAAAATATAAGATGTTCCGAGTTTTGTAGCATTGCTGGACTTATTGCAGGAAGTTGCAGTTTCTTGATGTATTTTGCAAAGTTTTTGAACATAGTTCCCAGTGCCCCAATGACAATGGGTATCACTGTTACACATTTCATCCATAATTGTGCATTTTTATTATTATTATTATTATTATTATTATTATTATTATTATTATTATTATTATTATTATTATTATTATTATTATTATTATTATTATTATTATCTTTTATTCATTAGACATGAACCTCAGTCAACTGAACATTCAAGTTGACTGGTGCTGATGGGCCTCCAAGGAGAGAAGCAACCTAGACCTAAGGAGAAACTTCCTGACAGTGAGGACAATTAACCAGTGGAACTACCTGCCTCCAGAAGCTGTGAATGCTCCAACAGTGGAGGTTTTTAAGAAGAGACTGAACAGCCATTTGTCTGAAATGGTATGAGCAGGGGGTTGGACTAGATGACCTCCAAGGTCCCTTCCAACATTATTATTATTATTATTATTATTATTATTATTATTATTATTATTCATCGCACAGTCAGCCAGATGTTCAGACTGGATTTGGCATTTTTGTCTACCTATCCAGTCCTTACCAAGGACCTGGGATAGGCAGATGTGGATGTTTGAATTGATGGTATTAGAGATGATATTATTATTATTATTATTATTATTATTATTATTATTATTATTATTATTATTATTATTATTATTATTTTAAGGACTGCAGTGATTTACTTAACAGCTGTGACAAGAAAAGTGGTAAAAGGGGGCAAAATTCACAACACGTTTCACTTAGCAACGGAAATTTGGGGTTCAATTGTGGTCGTAAGTTGAGGACTACCTGTAAAAAGATCCACTCTGTGCTAAACAGATCTTTATGTACCCATAAAGCCAAAAATTAAAATGTGAGCTTTCTTTTTTCCTCAGCAAGCCACAAATACAAGCAGAAGACAAACCAGCTAACGGCAGGGACATAAATTTGGATCTATTAATAGACACCGAGGTGATTTTCAGTACATTAGTCCATGATTTACAGCGTAGTACATTAGCAAGGACGACTAATTCCCAGTTGCATCTCCCCAAATTCACCGAGAATTTTAGCAATACCTGCAAGATTAATCACCTGTTGCACCTGCCTTTTACGGGGGAATTAAATTTCTCTCAACTTCATTAGGCGCAAAAAGGAGCAATTAAATTATCCATCACCCATCCCGTAAACAGGAGGAAAAGCAGAGCATGGAATTTTGCAACCGACAAATCAGCTTTTTAAAGTTTGGAGAGCTTCTCAAGCAGTCCTGGATTGACAGCAATTCAGCCAAACGTTTCTGTCGCTAAGCGAGATAGTTGCTAAGTGAGTTTTGCCCCACTTTACGACCTTTCTTGCCACGGTCGTTAAGAGAATCACTGCAAGTTGTTAAGGGAGTAACCCGCTCAAAGTTACCTGCTCAAAGTTACGACGACACTGCAAAACGGGACTTAACGATCCTTTCTCACAGTTACGGCCTCTGTGGCCTCCCCGTGCGATCCACGTGATCAAAATTCAGACGCTTGGTGACTGACTCGTACTTATGACCGTCGGTGTGTCCCCGGGGGTCACGTGATCCCCTTTTTCCCGATCTTTCGACAAGCAAAGTCAACGGGGGAAGCTAGATTTCACTTAACAACCGGGTTACTAATACAACAACAACAATAATAATAATAGTAATAATAGTAATAATAATAATAAAGTTGGAAGGGACGTTGGAGGTCATCTAGTCCAGCCCCCTGCTCAGGCAGGAAACCCTATACCATTTCAGACAAATGGCTGTCCAGGGGATTCACGTAACAACTGTGGCAAGGAAGGTCGTAAAATGGGGCAGAACTCACTTAACAATGAAAATTTTGGGCTCCCTTGTAGTCGTAAGTTGAGGACTACTTTTAAAAGGGTTCCTCTGGTGTGGACTTTCACTCCATATCTGAAGGGAGAAAATGGCACTTATAATTTGTAAGCTGACTGGAGAATTCCGCCCACCCCTTTTTTTTTCTGTCACAAAACAAGTTACACATTTTCATATTTCTGAAACGCACACTAAAACACCTTTCGCAAATGGTCTTGGTTTGCCCCGGGATCACGATAACGTGATAAAATTGGAAATAACAAAAAGATATTGAAACGAAAGGTCGGTCTCCGTTTTTACCGAGTTGTGGCTTCTCCTAGCGTTCCCTTAACCTGTGTTGACTTCTTTCTAAATTGCGCTACCCCGCCAATCGAGAGAAATGCACCGGTTATTTCTATTTTCGGTAATTGCTTTATCTCTCTTGATCTCGTTTTGCGCAGAAGAAATGCAAGAATTGCGTCAGCGCAGATCACAGAACATCCTCAGCGTGATTAGGCAGGTTGCGAAAGTACGAGGGAAGCCGTTAAAAGTGGGCGACCTTTCCCGTTGCCAATAAAGAAGACATACACCTCGAGTAAACAGCATTTAATTAAAGGTTGGGAGAGACCCTTCTGTGGATGAATTTAACTTCCAGGGGGGTATTTGATGATTTGGGACTTGCTCAGTCCTCTTCCTTAACCTGATGTGATCATCATTAGGGCAAGATATCTGAGAAAGATGTTTCTTATTAAAGCAGCCATGTCCTTTTGAAGAGAAAGCTGCTTTAACAGAAGGACAGCGTTGGAAGGGACTTTGGAGGTCTTCTAGTCCAACCCTTGCTCAAGCAGAAGCCTCTATCCCATTTCAGACCAATGGCTGTCCAGTCTCTTCTTAAAAACTTCCAGTGTCGGAGCATTCACTGCTTCTGGAGGCAGGTTGTTCCACTGGTTAATTGTTCTCACTGTCAGGAAATTTCTCCTTAGTTCTAGGTTGCTTCTCTCCTTGATTCGTTTCCATCCGTTGCTTCTTCCGTCCTGCCTTCGGGGGCTTTGGAGAATAAGTTGATCCCCCCCCCTCTTCTTTGTGGCAGCCCCTGAAATACTGGAATATTTTTTTACTTTTTAATCTGGGCAGTGTGATGTTCTTTAACTTCCTAGTTAATAATTCTGTTTAATCCAAATAGGGGCATGGCCTTACCCAGTAACCTCCTGATGAAAATTGGAAGGCAATTGAATGTCTTATTTGCACTCCCTGTGCAAACAATAGCTCGCTAATTTAAAACAACATATAATTGTTGGAAATATATATAATCCCTAAGGAACATATGCAGACCGCTGGTCATTTGCCTTCTTTTAGAGAGTCGTTGAGGCCACCTGGAGGTTTACCTGTGTCCTCAGGGTCACCTGAGTGGTGCAAATGGGTGTGGAGTCTTCTTGGGACTGTTGAAAGGACTGTGTTGTAGACTGGAGATAGGTGATGTTGTATGCCTCTGATACAGGTAAACCTCCAAGTGGCCTCAACGACTCTCTAAAAGGAGGCAAATGACCAGCGGTCTGCAAGGAGTATAAATCCTTCCACTCCCCACCATCCAGTCAGAGCTGAAGAAGCCTCTGGGATGAGAAGCGAAACGTCTTCAAAGAAAAAACAAGAAAGTCCAGCTGCCTCTTGAAAAAAAGCATCTTTGGGACCACCACGACCTGGATGACGGGGACTCTGCGTAGATATTTCCTGTCTCTTGTTTTCCTCCCGTGTAAGCCTTAGAAAACTTCCTTTTATTTTCTTATTTTTAAATAAAACCCACCGTAGTGATGATGATGATTCAAAAACACTTTCTTAACCTCGAATCTGACTTAATTCGATCTCGTGTATTTGACAGGAAGATAAAGCCCAAATTAAGGCAGCGAAGCATACCCGTTGAAGATAGGCTAAAGCAGGGGTCCCCAACCCCCGGTCCGTGGACCGGTACCGGGCCGTGGCATGCCAGCAACCGGTCCGCACAAACGAAGCAAAGCCCCATCCGTGGGAGGGAGGCAGCACACAAAACCACGCACCCTCCGGTCCACGGAAAAACCTCTCTCCGTGGAACCGGTCCCTGGTGCCCAAAAGGTTGGGGACCTCTGGGCTAAAGCATTAAATATTAACATTTTTATGTTGTGCATTTTAAAACGAATTGTTTTGAGACGGCGAAATCAGGCCTTTTTAAAAAAAACTTTGCAGTATAGTAAATTTAAATCCACGAGTGGAGTGGGGGGGGGAGAACATTAGTTGATTTATACCACGTGGCTGCTTGGGAATAAATTTTGCCCCATAATGACACGTCCTATTCATCATTCCCTTTTCCAGGCTGCGAATTAGAATTCCTGCCGATGCCTCCTCTTGTCAGCTGCTAAATTCAGGCTTTATTTTAATTCTGCTTTTGTTAAAACCTTCATTTGCATGATCGGTTTTTACGGCTCTTGGGTGGTCTTGATTTGTATCCTCCTGGGGGGGGGGGATTTTGCCGTGGCGGTTAGGAAGACCCGCCACCGGTCTGGGAGACGACAGAAAATGTTGGAAGTCAGCCGTCTGACCTCGAGCGCTGGCTTTGCCATGGTTGAATTGTCCTTGTGTGTTGTTGCGATGACCTCACGGGTCCCAGACCCTGGCTGCCTTCTCTGCAGATGTCCACGCCGGGCGAGTAGACTAGCGAACCCTCAACTATTACACATCAACTATCTCCTTCCGAGGTTTGCCACCAACTCGTTGCAGCGAAGTCATTATTTTCGTGACTTCTGCCTTCCCTTTCAAGATGGAGATGCGTGCAGAATACTAAAATGCAATTTAGAAAGAGACAAGAATCGCAAGGAAAGAGAAGGGTTTTTTTTTTTAGGAGGCTGGATCACAGCGAGGCTGCCCTAAGTGAGCTTCAGAAATACTTTTAAGGGGTTCATTTTAAGGATGAACACTTACTGCTTTTCTTTTCGTTTTGTAGAATTAAGCGCAATTAGTCCTCGATTTGCAAACATCCATTCAGTGACTGTTGAAAGCAGGGGTCTTCCAACTTGGCCCTTTTACGACTTGTGGACTTCAACTCCCAGAATTCCTCAGCCAGGCACGAGGAATTCTGGGTGTTGAAGTCCACGAGTCATAAAAGAGCCAAGTTTGAAGACCCCTGATATAGACTTTAAGAGGAGTGGACTTCAACTCCCAGAATTCCTCAGGCAGCGTGCCTGGCTAAGGAATTCTGGGAGTTGAAGTCCACAAGTCATAAAAGGGCCAAATTTGAAGACCCCTGATATAGACTTTAAGAGGAGTGGACTTCAACTCCCAGAATTCCTCAGCCAGCATGCCTGGCTGAGGAATTCTGGGAGTTGAAGTCCACAAGTCATCAAAGGGCCAAGTTTGAAGACCCCTGATATAGACTTTAAGAGGAGTGGACTTCAACTCCCAGAATTCCTCAGCCAGCGTGCCTGGCTGAGGAATTCTGGGAGTTGAAGTCCACAAGTCATCAAAGGGCCAAATTTGAAGACCCCTGATATAGACTTTAAGAGGAGTGGACTTCAACTCCCAGAATTCCTCAGCCATCGTGCCTGGCTGAGGAATTCTGGGAGTTGAAGTCCACAAGTCATAACAGGGCCAAGTTTGAAGACCCCTGAATTAGATCATAACCAATTTCTAGGAAGGGAAGAAGGAGGAGGAGGGGGGGGGGAACGTGTTGCATGGTCCTGTCACAGTTCCACAACTTGGCAAAGCCACTCAAGGTCCCAATCGCTACAACTTCCACAACTCGGCCAAGCCACCCGAGGGCCCAATCGCCACCTAGATTCTGCAGACACCTCCCTGACCAAAATTACGACAACCCAGAAAAAGGCCAGCTGTGTCTTGGGGAGCACAAAAGCTTTTGCTTTCCAAGGCTGGCTGAAAAAATGGCATCAGAGGCGGCCTGGGTTGACCTCACTCTTAGTCCGGAAAAGAATGCCATCCTCCGTGACTGGAGTCGACGTTTCTCGAAGACGTCTCCATCTCAATAGGAGAGGACATTTGCGGCCTGGCGTGGAACCGTGGGGTCCTTGGTGCTCTCTGAGTTGAGTGTTGTTGCATTGCCCAAGTAGGTTACATCCTCAGCGGTAGAAGGGAGTGGGGTTTGCAAGGAGAGAAGGAGGAGGAGGAGGAGGAGGAGGAGGAGGAAGAGGAGGAGGAGGAGGAGGAAAAAGACTGGGGTCCTTGGTACTACTACTACTACTAATAATAATAATAATAATAATACTAATAATACTAATAATACTAATAATACTAATAATACTAATAATAATAATAATAATAATAATAATAATAATAATAATAATAATAATAATAATAATAAAGTTGGAAGGGACCTTGGAGGTCATCTAGTCCAACCCCAGGCTCAGGCAGGAAACCCTATACCATTTAAGGCAAACGGCCGTCCAGTCTCTTCTTAAAAACTTCCAGTGTTGGAGCATTCACCGCTTCCGGAGGCAGGTTGTTCCACTGGTTAATTGTTCTAACTGTCAGCACTCACTGAGCTTGTTTTCTTGCAAATATTTCACTATTCCACTAGGTAACATCATCAGTGCTAGAAGGGAGTGAGGTTTGCAAAAGGGGAGGAGGAGGAGGAGGAGGAGGAAGAGGAGGAGTGTGAGAGATCCTTGGTGCTCTCTGAGCTTGATTTTCTTGCAGACGTCTCATTACCCAACTAGGTAACACCATCAGCACTAGAACAGAGTGGGGCTTGCTCCCTTTTTACATACAAGAGCTTGCCCTTTCAGAATAATAATAATAATAATAATAATAATAATAATAATAATAATAATAATAATAATAATAATAATAATAATAATAATAATAATAATAAAAACAACAACAACAACAACAATAACAATAACAATAACAATAACAATAATAATAATAATAATAATAATAATAATAATAATAATAATAATAATAATAATAATAATAATAATGGTTTGGAAGGGACCTTGGAGGTCATCTAGTCCAACCCCCTGCTCAGGCAGGAAACCCTATACCATTTCAGTGTGGGTGGGAATGCTCTGGGAGGCTCCTTAGAGACTGTTGTTTACTTCTTGATTGTTGCTCTAGCCTTAATCTTGGTGCCTAATCTCTGCTTTGCTGGGTGTGGATTGTGGGCCAGGAGGTGTGTTTGCTCTTTGTGTGTTTCCTTTCCAGGCTGTCTGATTGTCTCTTTTGAATGGGACGTAGGAACCCACCCGGGGCAGAGAGCACCAAGGGCCCCACCCATCGGCCTGGGCCTCCTTCAAGAGAAAACTCTCTCGTTGTGGTTTTGTCACCTTCAAGGCGCTCGCTCGACAACCTGGGATGATCCCAACCGCAGGGACAAAACGGGCACCGGGCGAAAGGCAAAAAGTCGGCGGCACCAAGACCGGCACACTCGGGGAGTTGTGCGGTTGTGTATCGGCTGAGCCTCATCCACCGCGGCGCGCGAGGCGTCTGCGAACCCCGGCGCAAATTACAGAGGTTACTCAAGAACAGATTTTCTGCCTGAAAGACGTGGAGGCGTCGAAAAAAAGGTCACACGTTAAAAAAAAAAGAATAGGAACCGCAAAGGCCGTTGTTGACTTTCAGGATTGGGAAAAGAGTTATTTGGAGAAAACGCAGGGCCCGTTTTCTTCCTTTTGGGGGAAAAAAGGAGCAAAGGGGACCGTTGTGAATGGTTCCTTAGCTACAGGATCAAATGTGCTTTACAGATCGAGCGTCAGATTAGGGGGAATAGAGGCTGGCTTCTATTTCTTTCTCTCCCCCCCCCTTCTTTCCTTTCTCATTTCCTTCCTTCTCTCCTTCCTCTTACTCTCCCTTCCTTCCTCTCCTCCTTCCTTCTTTCCTGCCTTCCCTTTTTCCTTCCCTCCTGTCTCTCTCCCTTTTTTCTTTTTCTTTCATGTCTTCCTTCCCTCTTTCTTTCTTTCCTACCCTTCCTTCCTTTTTTCTTCCTTCCCTACTGAAACTCTGCATGAATTCATGCCCTTCCTTCCTCCTTCCCTCCCTTTTTCTTTTTCTTTCCTTCCTTCCTCCTTCCTTCTTTCCTTTTTCTTTCTTCCTTCCTTTCTTCTTTCTTTCTTACATTCTTTCCTTCCTTCCTTTCCTTTTCCTTTTCTTTCTTTTTCTTCCTACTTCCTTCTTTCCTCCCCTCCTTCCTTCCTTTTTCTTTTTTTCTTCCTTCCCTACTGTAACTCTGCATGAATTCATGCCGTTCCTTCCTCCTTCCTTCCTTTTTCTTTCCTTTTTCTTCCTACCTTCTTTCCTTTCCTCCCCTCCTTCTTCCTTTTTTTTCTTCCTTCCCTACTGTAACTCTGCATGAATTCATGCCCTTCCTTCCTTCCCTTTTTCTTTTCTTTCCTTCCTTCCTTTCCTTCTTTCTTTTTTCTTCCTACCTTTTCTTTCCTCCCCTTTTTTTCTTCCTTCCCTACTGTAACTCTACATGAATTCATGCCCTTCCTTCCTTCTTTCTTTCCTTTCTTCCTTCCTTCCTTTTTCTTTCTTCCTTCCTTCCTTTTCTTTCTTACATTCTTTCCTTCCTTCCTCTTTCCTTTTCCTTCTTTCTTTTTCTTCCTACCTTTCTTTCTTTCTTTCCTCCCCTCCTTCCTTTTTTTCTTCCTTCCCTACTGTAACTCTGCATGAATTCATGTCCTTCCTTCCTTCCTTCCTTCCCTTTCTTTCTTTTTCTTTCTTTTTCTCTTTCCTTCCTTCCTCCTTCCTTCTTTCCTTTTTTCTTCCTTCCTTCCTTCCTTTCCTCTTATTCTTTCCTTCCTCCATCTTCCTCCCTCCCTCTCTCTCCCTTTCTATCTTTCTCTTCCTTCTTCCCCCTTTCTTCCTTCCCTTCCCTTTTTCCAAAAAGCAATGCTATGCAATTGTTTTTCACATCCTGGCCAAAGATTTAATAGATTGCAGTAGATTTTTATCCTCTTTTGCCCTGTTCTCCTCATAGCTGGAAGGAAAAAGAAGGCCAGAAGCCAGTTTGGGTCATTTCTAGTCAGTCTCAGCAGTTGTTTTTGAGATTCCTAATAATAATAATACAAAAAATAAGAATAAAATTGCTACATGCCAAACTTTTAAAGGACCTTGTGCAACTCACACGGCCATCTGTACGGTTTTGCCTGCTTGAATCACGTCTCAATTATTTGCAGCAGATGCTAGAATGACTTCGTTCTGCTAACTGAGCCCAACTATTTTTATTTTATTTTTATTTTATTTTACATATCACACTCAACATTTGGGGGGGGGGCTAGAGAAGCTATGCAATGATCATCTGCAACTGTTTCCATTAATTTAATGAAAGGTTTCCCCCCCACACACACACGCTTCCTTTTAAAACCACATAAAAGGGCGCGCTACTAAATCGCTTCCCCGGGTCTCCCTAGGGGGGACTTGCGTCTAGTTCGCAGGTTCCCTTCCTATGAAAAGCATTCAGACACAAAGAAAATACTGCATCCAGTTTTCGTCACCACAATGTAAAAAAGACGTTGAGACTCTGGAAAGAGTGCAGAGAAGAGCAACAAAGATGATCAGGGGGATGGAGGCTAAAACATACAAGGAACGGCTGCTGGAACTGGGTAGGTCTAGTTTAATGAAGAGAAGGACGAGGGGGGACAGGATAGCAGTCTTCCAATATCTCAGGGGCTGCCCCAAAGAAGAGGGAGTCAAGCTGTTCTCTAAAGCGCCTGAAGGCAGGACGAGAAGCAACGGATGGAAACTCATCAAGGAGAGAAGCAACCTAGAACTAAGGAGAAGTTTCCTGACAGTGAGAACAATTAACCAGTGGAACGACTTGCCACCAGAAGCGGTGAATGCTCCAACACTGGAAGTTTTTAAGAAGAGACTGGACAGCCATTTGTCCGAAATGGTATAGGGGTTTCCTGCCTGAGCAGGGGTTGGACTAGATGACCTCCAAGGTCCCTTCCAACTTTATTATTATTATTATTATTAAAAGAAAAAAATAATCTGAGCTTATATATTTATTCGGGAAGTATGCTCTGCTCCAGCCAGAGGGATTTAATCACTTAAGTGTGGCTGGATTGCAGCCCGGGGGAGATTTACAATGTGTATTTTGTAAGCATCCACACAGCAGCAACAGCCCATCCCACACAGATGTAACTCCAATTCTTTCCAGTCTCAAGTTGTCTCGAGATATGACCGACAGGCTAAATTAAGGCTTGAAAAAACGACAGGGAAAGAAGAAGGACGCGTGACTCTTTTCATTCAAGGGATTGTTTATTTTTTTTGGTCACGGGAAATGACATGTCTGCAAGCAGGACAAGCTGTGTTTCTTTTTTTAATTCGGTTTATCCATCCGAGACCGTGTAGATAGAATCAGTGTTTTTCCAACTTGGCAACTTTTAAGAGGGGTGGGCTTCAACTACCAGAGTGACTCCGAGAGTGACCGTGCTATAAAACCTGTACAGGTCGTCCTCGACTTACAACGGTTCGGTTAGTGACCGCTCAAAGTTACAACGGCACCGAAAAAAGTGACGTGGGACCGTTTTTCACACTTACGACCGTTGCAGCATCCGCACGGTCAAGCAATCAAAATTCAGACGCTTGGCCACTGACTCATATTTATGACGGTCGCCTCGTCCTGGGGTCAAGGAATCCCATTCTGCAACCTTCTAACCAGCAAAGTGATTGAAGGAAGCCAGATTCACTTAATGACCGTTACTAATTGAGCAACTGCAGCGATTCACTTAACAAGAGTGGCGAGAAGAGTCCCAAAGTGAGCCAAAACTCACTTAACATCCGTCTTGCTTGGCAAATGGAAATGTTGGGCTCAGCGGCGGTCGTAAGTCAAGGACTGCCTGTATACCTATGATCTCTAAATGTAAGTCTAAGATAGCATTTATTTTCAAAGAAGACAAAAACTTCTGCCTCCAGAAGTTGTGAATGCTCCAACACTGGAAGTTTTCAAGAAGAGGCTGGACAGCCATTTGTCTGAAATGGTATAGGGTTTCTTGCCTGAGCAGGGGGTTGGACTAGATGACCTCCAAGGTCCCTTCCAACTCTGTTATTATGTTGTCCTTCCTTCCTTCCTTCCTTCCTTCCTTCCTTCCTTCCTTCCTTCCTTCCTTCCTTCCTCCCTCCCTCCCTCCCTCCCTCCTTCCCTCCCTTCTCCAACACTGGAGGTTTTCAAGAAGAGACTGGACAGCCGTTTGTCTGAAATGGTATAGGGGTTTCCTGCCTGAGCAGGGGGTTGGACTAGATGACCTCCAAGGTGCCTTCCAACTTTATATTATTATTATTGTTATTGTTACTGCTACTGTTACTGTTGTTGTTGTTATTATTATTATTATTATTACATCGCTTAGCAACAGACACATTGGGCTCAGCAGTGGCCATAGGTCAAAGGCTTCCTGTGTTTCAGGGAGAGGTCAAAAGAGTCAAGATTTGTCATCAGTGTCGGGTGTGCAACGCAAAGAAACTGCACAGTCACAGGCCAGCACCTTGCCTTTTTTAAAACCATCCCCTGTGAAAAGTCTTGCTGCTGTTTTATCCCTGCCATCCCAGCCGGTCTCTTCAAAAGATAGCTGGATATTTTTTATTGCCTTCCTAAGTGCACCGAACGGCAAGCAAAATGTGGCCACAGCAATCAATGGGTGCATCTGCTGGGTCAGGAATATTTCGGGGCTAAGGATTATCCTCTTGCCAAAAGTTGCTTTTAAAAAAAAAAAAAACTAGGATGATTTTAAGTTCCAGCCTTTTTTTTTTACTGCCCAGGTGTGACTCAAGACTTCAGCAGCAGGCAATCCTGGCCTACTTGTTCCAATGACAGAACGATACAGGTAGTCCTCGATCATACGACCACAATGGAGTCCCAAACTTCTGTTGCTAAGCGAGATAATTAAGTGAGTTTTGCCCTATTTTGCAACCTTTCTTGTCCCACTTAAAGGGAATCCCTGCGGCTGTTAAGTTAGTAACCTGGTTGTTACCAGTGAATCTGGCTTTCCCATTGACAACAACAACAACAACAATAATAATAATAAAATTAGAAGGGACCTTGGAGGTCATCTAGTCCAGCCCCCTGCTCAGGCAGGAAACCCTATACCATTTCAGACAAATGGCTGTCCAGTCTCTTCTTAAAAACTTCCAGTGTTGGAGCATTCACCGCTTCTGGAGGCAGGTTGTTCCACTGGTTAATTGTTCTCACTGTCAGGAAATTTCTCCTTAGTTCTAGGTTGCTTCTCTCCTTGATGAGTTTCCATTATTGTTTTTCATCCTGCCTTCAGGCGCTTTGGAGAATAGCTTGACTCCCTCTTCTTTGGGGCAGCCCCTGAGATACTGGAAGACTGCTATCCTGTCCCCCCTCGTCCTTCTCTTCATTAAACTAGACATTCCCAATTCCAACAGCCGTTCCTTCTATGTTTTAGCCTCCAGTCCCCTAATCATCTTTGTTGCTCTTCTCTGCACTCTTTCCAGAGTCTCAACATCTTTTTTACATCGTGGTGACCAAAACTGGATGCCGTAGTCCAAGTGTGGCCTTACCAAGGCCTTGTAAAGTGGTATTAACCCTTCAGGTGATCTTGATTCTATCCCTCTGTTAATGCAGCCTAGCACTGTGTTGGCTTTTTTGGCAGCTGCAGCACACGGCTGGCTCCTATTTAAGGGATTGTCCACTAGGACTCCGAGATCCCTCTCACAGTTACTACCATTGAGCAAGGTGCCACCTATACTGTACCTGTGCAATTAGTTTTTCTTGCCTAAATGTAGAACCTTGCTTTGCCTGTCAAATAGTCACAAAAGGGGATCAGGTGACCACGGGACCCTGCGACCGTCATAAATATGAGTCTGTTGCCAAGCGTCTGTATTTTGATCACGTGACCGCGGGGGATGCTGCAACGGTCGTAAGTGTGAAAAATGGTCATGTTGCTTTTTTTCCACCACTGCTGTAATGTTGAACGGTCACTAAATGAACAGCTGTAAGTTGAGGACCATTTTAAGTTAAGTACGAAGAGACACAAACCTTCATAAATGTAGTTGGCCACCACTCCCATTGAGTGCAACGCTTCTCAATCTTGCTGGCTGGGAAATTATGCCAGTTTGGGAATGTTGGGAATTAAACTCAAGACATGCCTGGCTAGGGAATTCTGGGAGTTGAAGTCCACAAGTCATAAAAGGGCCAAGTTTGAAGACCTCTGTCCTAAACTTTCACGGACACTGCTACTCTACATAATAAAACCAAAACAATCCAGGTGGACCTTATCAGGACTATCAAGAAGCACCTGTAATCAAGTATGGACTATTTCCATCCAAACACCTCCTATTTATTAAGTATCGGTACAGGAAGTCCTCAACTTACAACAGTTCATTTGATGACCATTCAAAGTTACGACGGCACTGAAAAAAAGTGACTTACAACCGTTTTTCACACTTACGACCGTTGCCGCATTCCTGGGGTCACGTGATTGAAATTCGGGCGCTTGGCAACTGGTTCACCTTTATGACGGTTGCCGTGTCCCGGGGGAGGGTCATGCGATCCCCCTTTTGCGACCTTCTGACAAGCAAAGTCAATGAAAAAACCAGATTCATTTAACCAACGGTGTTATTAATTTAACACCTGCAGCGATTCACTTCACAACTGTGGCGAGAAAGGTCGTAAAAGGGGGGGCAAAACTCACTTAACAAATGTCTCCCTTAGCAACAGAAATTTTGGGCTCAATGGTGGTCTTAAGTCGAGAACTACTTGTACCAAATCAGACGAATGAGCTAAAGTAAAAGGGAGGGTTGCTCCCTGTTTATATACACACACCCCTTCTAGCACTGATGATGTTACCTAGCTGGGTAATGAAATGTCTTCTGACATTTCTGACAAGCAAAGTCAGTGAGGGAACCAGATTCACTTAACAACCGTGTTACTAACTTAAGAACTGCAGTCACTGCAGTGATAAAATGGGGCAAAACTTACTTAACAATGTCTCGCTTGGCGACCATAAATTTTGGGCTCCGTTGTCGCCCTCAGTCAAGAACTATCTTTTATTGGTCATGAAGTTAGAAATTTACCTCCCATTCTACCAGCACTAACCTCCATTCTCCTAAGGTTGCCATCAAACTAAAATTACTTCCACAAGCAAAGTCAACTCAGCCACAGCGAAAACAGAATCACAGAATAGAAAAACAGAGTTGGCGAAGATTGATTGGAAATTAAAGCTTGGGGGGGGGAAGTAATAACAGGACATTGATTGTATATAAGGATTGAATGCAAACACAATTAAGATCTGCATAAGCCAACAATTATTGATAAATGTAACAAAGACGGTTTTACTTAGTTGATAATAAGAAGAACTATACTAGTCTAATGTGAGATAGTAGATATTAAAGGGAAAAAGAGAGGAAATATCTGATGTTGTAACTTGAGATTTGTACTAAAGATTTATGTATGTTATTGAATTATTGATTAACCCAGTCACCACGTTTTTGCTTTTTAAACGTTTAATTGTAAAATTAGAAAACTAATAAAAGATTATATTAAAAAAAAAGAATAGAAAAACAGAGTTGGAAGGGACCTTAAGAGGTCTTCTAGTCCAACCCCGTTCAGGCAGGAAACCCTATACCATTTCAGACAAAGGGCTGTCCAATCTCTCCTTAAAAACTTCCAGTGATGGAGCTTCCACAACTTCTGGTGGCAAGTCGTTCCACTGGTTAATTGTTCTCACTGTCAGGAAGTTTCTCCTTAGTTCTAGGTTGCTTCTCTCCTTGATTAGTTTCCATCAGTTGCTTCTTGTCCTGCCTTCAGGCGCTTTGGAGAATAGCTTGACTCCCTCTTCTTTGGGGCAGCCCCTGAGATACTGGAAGGCTGCTATCATGTCCCCCCTCGTCCTTCTCTTCATTAAACTAGACATCCCCAACTCCAGCAACCGTTCCTTATATGTTTTAGCCTCCAGTCCCCTGATCATCTTTGTTGCTCTTCTCTGCCCTCTTTCTAGATTCTCAGCATTTTTCCCAAATCACTCTGAGTCACCCGCCACTAAGCCTAGCAATTAACCATTGCAAAATCACTTGTGCCCTTCTATGTCTACACGGCGAATGACATTTTGGCAATCGAAGGATTTACCTGCTTGTACACAATGCACTTCCAAAGAAGCAGTCCTACAACTGCCAACGATCTTGAACCCTAAAGATATTTATTTTTTTTTAAATCCCCTTCTCCCACTGCTGCTCGGTTGATTGGGTCCCCGCCAGAGATCCTATTCCTTCACGCCGGAGAGAAGATTTAAAAAAAAAAAAACCCAAAAAAAAAAACCCCACAGTCTGGCCAGACCACAGACCTCTACAGCTTCACCTGGGATGCACCCATAAAAATCCAGACAAATGGTCGAGACAAAGAGAAAACAGACAATAATGGTTTTCTTTCCGTGGGAGAACAGGGAGACTCGGGGACGAAAGATTAAGCAAGAATTTTACAGTAGTGGCCAAAATGGTGGAAACCTTTTGGGAAAAGTGTACGGTAGAAATGCCACCTTTGGTTAAGTTTCCACCCATTTTTCTTCTAATTTCTTTATAACTGTAGCCTTGTTCACTTAATAATACTATTTTATATCGCTTTCTGGGCAACCAGTCAACTCTTTGCACCATGACTTTAATTTTATTACATTTTGCAAGCTCACTCAATGAAAGAACACAAAAAAAACCCCAACCAACTTGATAGCCATCACATAACACACTGACAAATGTCCTCCTCTCAGCTTCAATACGTGACATCAATCACTGGATCCTACTGTGATCTGATTGGCTCGTGGCCAAAACAAGATGACACCTGATTGGCTCTCTAAACACTCATGCTCATTGGCTACAATCAGAGGAAGGAAAGCTACCTGAGATCCACCTAAGCAAGTTGTGCTTCCTTTTTCTGGTTATTTGGCTATAACCTTTCATAGAATACAGTACAGATAATTGAACAAATTTTGTTGCATGACGTTCTTGATTAAATTATCTTTCCATCAATATCTAATTTTATGGTACTACTCCAAAACAAAAAAGAGGGGTGTTATTAGCCATCCAACCTCAAAAATACACTTTTCCCAACCGGTTTCCACAATTTTGGCCACTACCGTAGCTCTACGATTCTGCAGCCAGGTTTGGAAAGCAGGTTTAAATAGGCCACAGGGAGAAAAGCTTGATCTGCCTGCCCTTTTTCCTTTGCAAACACAACCAGCTTAACTAAGCCGGAGAGGATTAAATGAAGCTCCCATCAGACTGGTTTTTGAAGCTCAAACTATCCCAAGCATCACGCGGAGACGGCTCCAAGGTGCTTTTTTCAAAAGGCAACTGGACTCCCTTGGCTTCTGCCGTGAAGAGGTTTGGCTTCTCCTCCGGGGAGCTTCCGCAGTTCATCGTCCAGAACCAATGAAGCTTCTTGGGAGGAGAAGTGAAACGTCTTCGAGGGGGAAAAAACAAAGAAAATGAAGGATGTCCAGTTGCCTTTTGAAAAAGCACTTTTGGGACAACTGGGACCTGGAGGGCTTGAGCATCTCCACGGACGTCGCACAGAGGCTTCCAATCAAGGGCCGAAAGGTTGAAGAGCTTCTCGTACATTGAGGGGAAAAGTTTCTAGAGAGCAAAAAGTGGGCCCGGACTTCAGCGGTCCCTACGGGGGTGGCGCTACATCTAGGGTAATATAATTAAGGAAATTGCCCTTCCTTCTTTCCTTTTCTGGCAGACCTTTCAATTATCCAAACAGGTATCATCAAACATCATCAGTGCTAGAAGTGAATGGAGTTTCAAGGGAGGAGGAGGAGGAGGAGGAGGAGGAGGAGGAGGAGGAGGAGGACGAATGTGGGCTCCTTGGTGCTCTCTGAGCTTGGTGGTTTTCTTGTAGATGTTTCCTGTCCCAACTAGCTAACATCATCAGTGCTAGAAGGGAGGGGATTTGCAGGAAGAAGGGAGGAGGAGGAGGAAGAATAATGTGGGGTCCTTGGTGCTCTCTGAGCTTGGTGGTTTTCTTGTAGATGTTTCATGACCCAACTAGCTAACATCATCAGTGCTAGAAGGGAAGAGGAGGAGGAGGAGGAGGAGGAGGAGGAGGAGGAGGAATGTGGGTCCCTTGGTGCTCTCTGAGCTTGCTTGTTTTCTTGCAGATGTTTCATTATCCAACTAGGTAACCTCATCAGTGCTAGAAGGGAGTGGGGTTTGGCAGAAATTAACATTAACACTAGATCAATAATCAATAGCCCAATCAGTATTCCACAAATTACAACAGCTCATTTAATGACAGTTCAAAGTTACAACGGCACTGAAAAAAGTGACTTATGACCGTTTTTCACACTTAATGACCGTTGCAGCATCCTCTGTGGTCACCTGATCGAAATTCTGGCACTTGGCACCTGACTCACACTTATGACGGTTGCCGTGTCCCGGGGGGGGTCATGCGATCCCCCTTTTGCGACCTTCTGACAAACAAACCAGATTCATTTACCAACGGTGTTATTAATTTAACACCTGCAGCGATTCACTTCACAACTGTGGCGAGAAAGATCCTAAAAGGGGGGGGGGGTCAAAACTCACTTAACAAATGTCTCGCTTAGCAACAGAAATTTTGGGCTCAATGGTGGTCTTAAGTCGAGAACTACTTGTACCAAATCAGACGAATAAGCTAAAGTAAAAGGGGGGGGGGTTGCTCCCTGTTTATATACGTACAGCCCTTCTAGCACTGATGATGTTACCTAGCTGGGTAATGAAACGTCTGCAAGAAAACAAGCAAGCTCAGAGAGCACCAAGGACCACACAGTCCCCCCCCTCCTCCTCCTCCTGTCCCTCCTCCTTTTCATCCTCCTCTTCCTCTCTGCAAACCCCGCTCCTTTCCAGCACTGATAGAGTTGCATAGTTGGTCATGAAACGTCTGCAAGAAAAACACCCAGCTCTCAGAGAGCACCAAGGACCCCACAGTCCTCCTCCTCCTCCTCCTCCCCCCACTCCCTTCTAGCACTGATGATGTTACCTAGTTGGGTCATGAAACGTCTGCAAGAAAACCACCCAGCTCAGAGAGCACCCAGGACCCCACAGTCCTCCTCCTCCTCCTCCTCCCCCCATTCCCTTCTAGCACTGATGATGTTACCTAGTTGGGTCATGAAACGTCTGCAAGAAAACCACCCAGCTCAGAGAGCACCA
>JALGBA010003351.1:0-13469 GCA_023970755.1 Azemiops feae | reverse complement strand
CTGATCAGCGCTTCTCCGGGGCTGTGGGGGGGGGGCTCAGGGGAAGCACCAGGATCAGCCCCGCTTTCTGGCTGATCAGCGCTTCTTCGCTTCTTCTGGCATTCCCGCCGAAGCGAAGGGGAAGCGAAGGGGAATGCCAGATCTAACCCCAGGGCGGTTCGAAAGGCCAGCAGGGTGGCTGGGGGTTTTGGGGTGGAGACATGTGAGCCTTCCTCCGTCTTCTTGAATCTGGCATTCACGGACCCCGCCGGAGCGAAGGGGAAGCAGGATCAAAGCCAGATTCAAGACGATGGAGGAAGGCTCACATGTCTCCACCCCAAAACCCCCAGCCAGCCTGCTGGCCTTTCGAACCGCCCTGGGGTTAGATCTGGCATTGATGGACCTGGCCGGAGTGAAGGGGAAGCAGGATCAAAGCCCTTCTTTCGGCGGCAAAGAATGTAGCCAGGCGGGATTCGCCTGGGGGTTGTGCCAGCTCTTCCTCAGGGCTGGCTGCAGCAATGAATGAGCGCTTCCCTGCTCGCTGCTTTTCTCCAGCTGCGGCCGTGCGCAACGCACCAGAGGGAGTCTGGCAGCCGTGGCCCTTTCCCCGCCCCCATGCGCTCCTCCGCTGCCTGCACTCTCCTCCCCCTGCAGAAGAACGGCGGCTGTGCTGGGCTCCCGGCTGCACCGAGTGCGAGCACAAAAGGAAAGTGAATCAGCAAAGGAACCAGCATCGAAGAAATTAAAACTGAGTGATGGAGGGAGGGAGGGAAGGACAATGAGAAGGAGAGAGGGACAATGAAAGGGAGGGAGGGAAGGAGGAAGGGACAAAGAAGGAAGGAAGGAAGGAAGGAAGGAAGGAAGGAAGGAAGGAAGGAAGGAAGGAAGGAAGGAAGGAAGGAAGGAAGGAAGGAAGGAAGGAAGGAAGGGACAATGGGAGAGAGGGAGGGAAGGAAGGCACCCACCCCAGTTCCACCCCCCTCCACCAGAGACCCATGGATTCCCCCCACACAGGCACCCTGCAACCTGAGGGAGGGAGGGATGGACAATGGAAGGGAGGGAAGGAGAAAAGGACAAAGAAGGAGGGAAGAAAGGAAGGAAAGAAAGCAGGAAGGGACAATGGGAGAGAGGGAGGGAAGGAGGGCACCCACCCCAGTCCCACCCTCCTCCACCAGAGACCCATGGATTCCCCCCACACAGGCACCCTGCAACCTGAGTGATGAGCTGCCCCCCCCGCCATTGACTTCGCTTGTCAAAAAGTTGCAAAAGGTGATCACATGACCCTGGGACACTGTGACGGTCATAAGTATGAATCAGTTGCCAAGCATCCGAATGTAAATCACATGACCCTGGGGATGCTGCAACAGTCATAAGTGTGAAAAATGGTCATAAGTCACTTTTTTCAGTGCTATTGTAACTTCGAACAGTCACTAAGCAGATTGTTGTAAGTCGAGGACTACCTGTACTTTATCATTTTTTTCCTTTTTGGGGGGGGGGGGTCAGGTTTTTGACACCTTGCTGGGCGAGTGGTGGTACTCGGATGTTGCCTTATCCTAAAAGTGGTACAATGGGTGAAAAGGTTGAAAAGCCCTGTATTAGGGTGAGAAATAGAAAATGTTTATGAAATAAAATTAGAATTTATCTAAGTAAGTAATATGTGCATTTCAGACATTATAATGTTTATGTAGTGAGACAAAGGAAATTTGGGTTACCCGAAACTTAAATACTTTGGATATTAAAGGTTAAATTGGAGTACTGTAATTAAAAACTAAAAATTAGGTAAAACTTAAAAACAGGATATGGATATGTATAAGCAAAAAATGTATTGATAAAAATGTGATAATGAAGTTTTAACTGAGTTTGATACAATTAGAAACTTACTAGCTTAAATATGATATAGCAAATGTTAAGGGAAACAGAGAAGAAATACTTGATGATGTAACCTGAGATATGTACTAAAGATTTTGTTATTGAACTTTTGACTAACCCAATCACCACGTTACTTTCCAAATACTCAAATGTAAAACTGGAAAACCAATAAAACTTATATATATACTGTATATATATATATATAAAAAGAGTGTGGCTGGAAAAGACAGACTCTTTTTGGATTGCCCTGTCTTACAGGATGGATTATAATTAAAAATAAAAACTGTGTTTGAAGTCATCAGACTTCCCTGGATTACAAATACAGCTTGATCTGGAATTTTTACAAGCTGTTTTGAAAGAGTGAATAACAAGAAATCCCTCCGAACAGAATACTTTGGATTATAAATTTGGGGTTTTTTTTTTCTTTTCCCTATTTTTTCTTTTTTCCCTTTTGCTCTTTTTTACTATTTACTATTTTTATTGGTTTACCTCTCCTATTTGTTAGGAGCCTATTGGATTATAAATTTTGACCTACTTGGTGGATTACAACGTATGATTTAAAGATAAAGATGAGCACTCCTAACTTATCTAAAATTGGAAAAAAAGGATCTTCTGCTCCGTCTTTGGCTTCTGCAAGTGCAGTCTATCAGAGATCAATTGATACAATGCTTCAACAAGAAAAGGCTAATACTTTCCAAAAGGATACTCAAGCGACCCTACAAGCAATTCAAGAGGCAATTGCTACTCAAATGGCTGTCACATCGAAAAACCATGAGGAGTTGAAAAGTGATTTTGACAAAAAGAGTCAAAAAATTAACAATATTCTCAATTTGAAAATTTCAAACAGATGATCACAGATAAGCAACAAAGAATTCAAAAAATAGAAGACAAATCAACTGAGGTTGACCAGAAACTAGAAGCTCTAAAAGATGAAAATCAGAAGTTGATCCAAATAAATGAAGAACTAGAAGACTCGATAGCTGGGATTGAGATGGAAAGATCCTCATACTTTTTAAGATTTCAAAATATAATGGAAGATAAGGAAGAGGATCTCCTAGGCTTGATAACCAAATGATTCGCAGACGCATTAGGAACCGGGAAACAGCAAATGAAAGGAGAACTAGACCAGATCTATCGAGTCAACTCAAATTATGCTAGAAGAAATAAAGTCCCTAGGGAAGTACATGTCAGATTTCTTAAAAGGTCTACAAGAGACGAGATTTTAAGAAGAGTAAGAGATGAACCTTTGAAATACAAAGAAAAAGAAATTGTAGTTCTCAAACAAATCCCTAGGAGAAACCAGCATGGCTGCATAAAGAACTCTCTGATAAATTGAAAGATAAAAAGGACAAGTATAGAAAGTGGAAAGAGGGGCACATAACTAAGGCAGAATATCAGCAAATAGCCCGAGCCTGCAAAGATGAGGTGAGGAAAGCTAAGGCTCAAAATGAACTAAGGCTTGTGACCAAAGTAAAAAATAACAAAAAAAGCTTCTTTCAACATGTAAAAAAACAAGAAAAAAGTGAAGGAAATGATTGGTCCATTAGTGGGGGAAAGTGGCAAGAAGGTGACAAGCAACAGGGAGAAAGCAGAACTATTTAACTTGTTTTTTGCATCTGTCTTTACACAAAGGGAAAAAACAGACTAACCTATCAAAAATAGTGCCATAAGAAACAGAATAGAAACACAAGTTAAGATAGGCAAGAAAATGGTAAGTGAGCACCTGTCCAGCCTAGACGAGTTCAAATCACCAGGACCAGATGGATTACACCCCAGGGTTCTCAAGGAACTGGCAGCTGTGATCTCAGAACCACTGAACTATATTTTTCAAAGATCCTGGAGCACTGGGGAACTACCAGAGGACTGGAAAAGAGCTGATGTAGTTCCCATCTTCAAAAAAGGGAAAAAAATGGATCCAGGAAAGAAAATACAGACTATCAGCCTGACCTCCATACCTGGGAAGATTCTGGGAAAAGATAATCACACGCATCAGCGAACACCTCGAGCAAACAAAGATCATTACTAAAAAAGCCAACATGGGTTTGTCAAAAAAGATCATGCCAGACCAAATCTTATTGCATTCTTTCACCAAATGAACAAAATTAGTGGATCAGAGGAATGCTGTGGATATAATCTACGGACTTCCGTAAAGGCATTTGATTGGAATAAAGTAGATCACAACCTACTACGTAATAAGATAGTAAAAATGTGGGTTTAGACAGCATAACCACCAGATGGATTCGTAGCTGGCTGACGCCTTACTCAGCATGTGGTCCTAAGGAAACGCATCTACATGGAGGCGAAGTGTGTAGTGGGGTGCCCCAGGGCTCTGTTCTGGGCCCAGTGCTCTTCAACATCTTCATTAACGATTTGGACGAGGGGATAGACGGGGAACTCATCAAATTTGCAGACGACACCAAGCTGGCAGGAATAGCCAACACTCCAGAAGACAGGTTTAAGATACAGGAGGATCTGGACAGACTTGAACACTGGGCACTATCTAACAAAATGAAATTCAATGGTGAAAAAAGTAAGGTTCTACATTTAGGCAAGAAAAACCAAATGTACAGGTATAGTATAGGGGGTACCTTGCTCAATCGTAGTAACTGTGAGAGGGACCTCGGAGTCCTAGTGGACTATAACTTAAATATGAGCCAGCAGTGTGCTGCAGCTGCCAAAAAGGCCAACACAGTGCTAGGCTGCATTAACAGAGGGATAGAATCAAGATCACGTGAAGTATTAATACAACTTTACAATGCCTTGGTAAGGCCACATTTGGAATACTGCATCCAGTTTGGCACCACAATGTTAAAAGATGTTGAGACTCTAGAAAAAGTACAGAGAAGAGCAACAAAGATGATTAGGGGACTGGAGGCTAAAACATATAAGAAACGGTTGCTGGAATTGGGTATGTCTAGTTTAATGAAGAGAAGGACGAGGGGGGACATGATAGCAGTGTTCCAATATCTCAGGGGCTGCCACAATGAAGAGGGAGTCAAGCTATTTTCTAAAGCGCCTGAAGGCAGGACAAGAAGCAACGGATGGAAACTAATCAAGGAGAGAAGCAACCTAGAACTAAGGAGAAACTTCCTGACAGTTAGAACAATTAACCAGTGGAACAACCTGCCTCCAGAAGCGGTGAATGCTCCAACACTGGAAGTTTTTAAGAAGAGACTGGACAGCCATTTGTCCGAAATGGTATAGGGTTTCCTGCCTGAGCAGGGGGTTGGACTACATGACCTCCAAGGTCCCTTCCAACTTTATTAATAACAACAACAATAGAATCCCGAAGAGAATACCAGTTTTTAACTAGGAAATTAATTGAAAAAGGAGTGAATTTTAGATGGCTGATTCCAGAAGGGATTTTAATTTACTGGGATACGAAAAGATATAGACTGGACACGCCACTTAAAGCAATGGAATTCTTTGACAACCATAGAGCATTCCTGGAAAGAGGTGACCCTGAATCCGGTACAAAGAGAGAAACAAGAAACAGGAAGAAATGGCAGTAGAAGGAGCAGTCAAACAAAGAGAGGAGGAAGAAATTAAAAACACATATACAGAAGAAGGAGCAAGACCAAGAGATCAGAGACAGATAAGATTGACTAGAAGATTAAGACCTAGATATAACTGAAAGAGATGGAGGAGAGTGGAATTCTGTCAATGAATATAAATGGACTAAACTCTCCTTCAAAAAGGAGAAAAATCTTTACACGATTACAAAAATTAAAAATGGATATAATTTGTCTTCAAGAAACACACATTAAGAGACAACATTATAAGTTGTTAGAACAACCGAAAATTGGTAAACTTTACTTTGCATTAGCACTTCAAAAGAAAAGAGGAATAGCTCTATACGTTAAAGAAACGATGAATCCCAAACAAATTTATGCGGATGAAGAGGGGAGAATATTAATGGTGGAAATAATGATGGATCAAAAACAGATACTGATGGTAGCAATATACGCACCAAATGATAAACAAGAACAATTTTATCAAAAATTATATAAAAAATACTAGATTTAAACTATCAAAATCTTTGTATAATGGGAGACTTTAATGCAATAACAGATGGAACTTTGGACTACAAAAGCACCAAACAAGGGAGAAAAGGAGGAAATATATTACCTAAAGCGTTTCTAAAAATGACAGAAGAACTTTGTATCCAAGATATATGTAGAGAAAAAAATCCAAAGAAATTACAATATACATTTTACTCAAATAGACATAAATCATGGTCTAGAATTGATATGATATGGACATCTTTGGAACTTAAAACGATGATACAAGAAGTTGAGATAGAAACAAATGTTTGGGCAGATCATAACCCAATAAAGATGACTTGGAGAGGAACTAAGAAAAAATTAAGATGGTCTTTGAATAAATCTATATTGAAAGAAAAAGAATTCTTACAATCAGTGACAAAGTAAATGGATTTTTTCTTTAAAATAAACAAGAAAGAAGAAACATCGCTTCAAAATGTGTGGGATACGGCTAAAGCCTATTTCAGAGGGTTGGCTATAACTTAAATCGCTAAAAAGAACAAAGAAAAGAAACAACTACAGTTAAAGTTGAAGGTAGAACTCAGAAAGCTAGAATCAGAATTACAAATAGATCCACAAAAGAAAATACTTAAGAAACAAATGGAGATAATAAAACATAAATTAAATTTAGCCGAGATGGAAATAATGGCTCAACAGATTAAAAGGGCTAAACAGAATTTCTTTGAAAATGCCAACAAGCCGGGGAGATGGTTAGCATATAGACTGAAAAAAGAAAAAGAGAAAAAATTGATAAACAAGCTGCAAGATCCAAAAGGTGAATTACAGTTTCAAAATGATACAATCAAAAAAATTATTAAAGATTACTATGAGAGACTCTATAAAGCAGAGGAAATTCCAAAAGAAAAAATACAGCAGTACTTAAAAAAAGCAGACTTACCAAAAATTCCAGAGAATATTCGAAACATATTAAATGGAAAAATATCAATGATGGAGATTATAGAGGCTATAAAAAGGCAAAAAAAGGATAAGACTCCTGGCCCAGATGGATTACCTGCAGAGTTTTATAAATCACTACAAGATGTAATACAGTCCGATACTGAAAGAACTGTGTAATGAAATTCTCTTGGAGGCTAAAATACCAAATATGTGGACTGAAGCCAACATTACTTTAATACCTAAGGAAGACTTTGATTTAACGCAAATAAAAAATTATAGACCAATATCATTATTAAATGTAGATTACAAAATCTTTGCTTCAATAATGGCAGAAAGACTAAAGAATTTTTTGATCGAATTTATACACACAGATCAACATGGTTTCTTACCTAAAAGACAGATAAAAAATAATTTAAGAATGATTCTTGATGTGTTAGAGTATTATGAAATTCATCCAGGGAAACAGATGGCTTTAATATTCCTTGATGCACAGAAAGCGTTTGATAACGTAAATTGGCAATTTATTTTTCAGCAATTTGCAGAAATGGACTTTGGAAAAAACTTTATAAATGTAATCAAAACAATTTATTGTAAACAAACTGCCAAAATAATTGTAAATGGAGATCTTACAGAAAACTTCAATATTAAAAAGGGCACAAGACAGGGATGTCCACTATCTCCATTACTATTCATATTAACATTGTGAAAGGAATAAAGTATTATTCAGAATTTTCTAATGAGTTTAAAGGTTGAAGCAGAAGCTAACTGAAGATCAGAAATAATAATATATACCTTATCTAAGTATTGACAGGTACAAATGTAAAAAGCAGAAGTTGCTAGCTAACTGAAATTGCAAGCAGAGGAAATATCGAAATAACTATAGGAGACAAACTGTGCTAATGATGGTGAAAGATAGGATATTGGACAAAGGGGCTTCCTGGAACATGGGAAGGACAGTGGTTTTAGGCGGTCCAGAGAGTCTATCGGATGATTAGGGAAGGGGGCGTTGAGTGCGATAGGGGAGGGGGGAATCTGCGTCGGAGGTAGGATATAAAAATGTGTCAAACAGCTCTTTAAGGTGTGGCTGAACTCCTGTGTGTTTCAGTCCACCAAGCCTTTGCAAACGCTTCTTTTTGAATAAAACTTTGTTGCTGGAATTCCAAGTGAGTTTTGTTTGTTTTGGGATCTTGAGCCACATTCCAAACACATTGGAAGTACTGAATAGAAACATTAGACAAGATATAGAAATTAAAGGACTGGAGATAAAAGATGAAAAATATAAATTACAAGCATTTGCAGATGACCTGGTTTTTATACTGGAAGATCCACTGGAAACAAGCACTAAGCTTCTGGAGAAAATAGAAAAATTTGTAGAAGTGGCAGGGTTGACAATAAACAGAGAAAAGACCAAAGTGCTAATAAAGAATTTAACAGAAAAACAAAAAAATCAACTAACAAAAAAACCAAATCTTCAAATAGTTAAAAAAGTCAAGTACTTGGGAATTTATTTAACAGCAAGATGTGTAACAGTAAAAGAAGATAATTATGTAAGACTGCTAAAACAAATAAAATTGGATTTGGAAAAGTGGAAGAACCTCCAACTTTCAATGTTGGGGAGAATAGCAACAGTGAAAATGAATATCTTACCAAAAATACTCTTTTTATTTCAAACGATCCCTGTAAGGCTGGGAAAAGCCTTTTTTGATGAACTGAATACAATAATATTGAAATTTATCTGGCAAGGGAAAAAAACTAGAATCAAAGTGAAAATGCTACAAGAAGCAAAAGACAGTGGAGGATTTGGACTGCCGGACTGGAGGTTATATTACCAAGCAACCATTCTAACATGGCTTAAAGAATGGATAATGCTTAGAGATAAAAGACTATTGTACCTAGAGGGGCATGACCTTCAAATCGGTTGGCATGCCTTTCTGTGGTATGGAAAGAATAAAATACATAGATACTTTCAGAACCATTTTATAAGGAATGCACTTCTTTCAGAATGGGAAAGAATAAAAGAAAAAATTTACATTAAGATACCCGAATGGCTTTCAACAATGGAAGCTTTTGCTTACCCAAATTTAATTAACTACGATAAAGTTGTGACTTATAAAGATATTTTGGACAATGAAGGAAAATTGAAAGACAGACAAGAGTTACCAGAACAAGGTATTGATTTAGCATGGTGGCCATATCTGCAAATTCAAACAAGATATGAAAAAGATGTTAAAACAACGGGATTTTATAAAGAACAGACAGACTTTGATCAGATACTGTTAAAAACAGATGAAAAGTTGATTAAGAAACTCTATAGATTTCTGTTAAACTTAAAGATGGAGGAAGAACAAGTAAAAGAAACAATGATAAAATGGGCAAAGAATTTTGGATATAATATAGAATTAGAAGATTGGCAAAAGTTATGGGAAAGAAATGTTAAATTAACTAAAACAGTGCCATATAAAGAAAACTTATATAAAATGTTTTACAGATGGCAAATGACACCAGTGAGATTAGCAAAAATGTTTAAAAATACTTCAAACAATTGTTGGAAATGTAAACAGAGACCAGGTACTTATTATCATATCTGGTGGACATGCCCCAAAGCAAACAGATTTTGGGTTAAAATACATTTATGGTTGGAGAAAATGACCAAAAAACAAATAGACTTTAAACCAGAATTATTTTTGTTAGGAATAATAGGAGCTAATTATGAGAAAGATTGTAAATATCTAATACTACACATATTAACGGCAGCAAGAATGGTATTTGCCCAACATTGGAAAAATGAAAACTTACCAACTGAAGAAGTACTAATTAAGAAAATTTTAGAGTGTGTAGAAATGGATAGATTGACTTTAAAGACAAAGGAGAAAGAAGACTCAGTGTACTTTAGAACATGGGAAAATTTTTATCAATGGCTAGAAAAACGAGTCAGAGAGAAAGGAATGTGATATGTAATTTTGAATTTATATTAGTAAGAAGAAGGCTATTGAGTGATAAATTAACATATTGTTTATGATAATTAACTATATCTATTGTTAGTTAAATACATGTACCCAGACATTATGCTGTTTGCTAAATATTGAAAATGTTATTTGGAAAAACTCCAACCCCAACCCCAACCCCAACCCAAACCCCAACCCCAACCCTAATCCCGACCCTACCTTACCCCTAACCCTATAAAAACTAATAAAATCTATACAAAAAAAAAAAGTAGACAAAAATACCAAATCCAGTCTGAACATCTGATCCAGTCTGAACATCTGGCTTCCTGTGAATAATAATATTCTCTTCGGGGTTCTCTTATTATTATTATTAATATATGAAGGACAATGGTGAAGATGCACTGAAGTTATTATATCAGGAAGGCTTACTGACTACTGGAGAGACCAAACTGGCCTACAAGAAGGACCAAATGAAGAACAGAATGGAGGCATGGGAGACAAAGCACTACATGACCAGTACATTAAAAAAATAGCAGGGAAAGCAGATAATAACAAGACCTGGCAATGGCTAAGAGCAGGAAAGTTGAAGAAAGAGACCAAGCCTTAAGAAGAAATGCATACAAAGCTAACATTGAGAAGACAGCAACAGACAGTAAGTGCCGCCTCTGCAAAGAAGCTGAAGAAACAGTGGACCACCTGGTAAGCTGCTGCAAGAAGATCACACAGACTGACTACAAGCAATGGTATGACAAAGTAGCAACAATGGTGCATTGGAAGATCTGCAAGAAATACCATTTGCTTGCAAGCAAGAACTGGTGGGACCATAAAATAGAGAAAGTAATACAAAATGAAGAAGCTAAATTGCTCTGGGACTTTAGAATTCAAACAGACAGGCACCTGCCACATAACACCCCAGACTTAACAATTGTTGATAAGAAAGACAAAAAAGTATGGATGGTGGAGGTGGCAGTGCCCGGAGACAGCAGAATAGAACAAAAAGAACTTGAGAAGATAACAAAATACAAAGACCTGCAAATAGAAATAGAACGACTTCGGCAAAAGCAAGCAAAGGTAGTACCAATAGTCATAGGCGCCTTGGGTGCAATCCCAAAACAACTGGAGCACCACTTGAACACCATTGGCATTGAGAAATTTACCATCAGTTAATTGCAAAAGGCAGCCTTACTTGGAACAGCTTCCATCCTGCAAGGATATCCGTAATACAATCAAACATCCACATCTGCCTATCCCAGGTCCTTGGAAAGGACTCAACAGGTAGACAAAAATGGCAAATCCAGTCTAAACATTTGGCTGACTGTGCGATGAAACATAATAATAGTAGAAGAACTGGAGAAAATCCCAAAATACAGGTAGTCTTCAACTTATGACCACAATTGAGCCCAAAATTTCTGTTGCTAAGCGAGATAGTTAAGTGAATTTTGCCCCATTTTATGACCTTTCTTGCTACAGTTGTTAAGTGAATCACTGCAGTTGTTAAGTTAGTAACATGGTTGTTAAGTGAATCTGGCTTCCCCACTGACTTTGCTTCTCAATGGTGATCACATGACCCCAGGACACTGCAACCATCATAAATATGAGTCAGTTGCCAAGCATCTGAATTTTGATCACGTGACCATGGGGATGTGTGAAAAATGGTCATAAATTATTTTTTTCAGTGCTGTTGTAACTTTGAATGGTCACTAAATGAACTGTTGTAAGTTGAGGACTACCTGTACCTGTATCAGTCAATTGTAAAAGGCGGCTTCACTTGGAACACCTTACATCAGGGGTCTTCAAACCTGGCCCTTTTATGACTTGTGGACTTCAACTCCCAGAATTCCTCAGCCAGGCACGCTGGCTGAGGAATTCTAGGAGTTGAAGTCCACAAGTCATAAAAGGGCCAAGTTTGAAGACCCCTGCCTTACATCCTGTGGCAATATCTTTAACACACTTATCCCAGGTCCTTGGGAAGGACACAGGTGGAGTGATGCAAGTTCAAGTCCACCCTCAGCCATGGAAACACACTGGATGACTTTTGGTCATTCACTCTCCCTCAGCAAAACCTACCTCCCAAAGTTGTTGTGGAAAAAAATATGAGAGGAAGCAATGCTATGCATGCTGCCTTGAGCTCCTGAAAGAAAGACAGGTTATAAATCTAACAAACAACCTGCAAACCTAAATGGGGTTTACTCAGGACCTTTACTTACCTCATCCTTACAACGCAGAAAGGTGTGGTATTTGTAGTGGTGAAGGGAATGGTAGAGAGTGTAGAAAAGGGACTTCTCTGCTTCCACATTGAATTCCTGACAGCAATAAGGACAAAGAGTGAAGGGAAACCACTGCATGTTACATTTCCATACAACTTTACAACAGCCATGAACTTCTAAAGTCTTATATTCAATATTCCCTCTCAGTGATTAAAAAAAACCTAGGAAGTTTTCACCTGCCCTCATCTTCTCATTTCAGCCTTTGTTAAACTGTTTAACAAAGTTAAAACTCTTTCCTTCCTGTTACATGGACCCATCCCCACCTTAATATCTGGAATTTCAATTAGGGCAATCAATGGGCCTGGTCTATCCATGCAGGAGAATGAGGTGCAGGAATGAAGCCACAGAATCAGGTGTTCGATGGACAATGCTGTTTCAGAATGCCAGATGTGGAGGTGGGGATGAAAGATGCCATTGTAAAGTCCATTTTATAATTTACAAAAGAGAGATTTTTTTCTCCAAGTTAAAAGAGAAAACATAAATAAGCTTGCACACAGTGAAATGAAAAGGTAGATTTTCTTACCCCTCATTTTCATGTCCATCACTAAGCTTCCACTCTTAACTTACCTTCTTTTACTCCCCTTTCCTGCCAAAATCTACTACACAGCTTTCAAAAACTGATTTCCTCCTGAAGGGATAGGCTTGAACTTCCATAACTGCCACATCTGTTGGCTGAGAGATCTATTAATATCATTCTTCCTTCCATCTACAATAGTTTTACTTCACAAGTCGTACATTGGTTAAGCCAGGGCTTTTCAACCGGTGGTACGCGTACCACCAGTGGTACGCGAGCACATGGCTGGTGGTACCGTAGGACGGGTTGAAAAAACATGTAAAAAAAAAATGTAAAAAAAATATTTTAAAAAATATTTTTGAAACATTTTTTTTTTTAAAAAAGTGTAAAAGTGGATGAGGTGAAGCGGCAGCAGCGCCGCAGAGGCTTGTGGCAAAGTCAGCTGGAACTGCACGTTGCCTGGGTCCTACTGAGAGCCCAGGATCAAAGTGCGCAGCTCCAGCTGATTGGCGGCGGCCTTGGGGGCGGCAGGCAGCCTCACGCAGTCTTCAGGGGAGATTCCGCTGGAGCTGCGTGACGCAGTGCCTGCCCCCCCTCCCCCGCCCCCAAGCGCTTTTTTTACTCACCTGCTTTCAGCAGCATTCCCTTTCTCCTGTCCTTCTCGGCCTTCGCCATGTGTTTGTGAGACAAAAAAAAATTCCATGAGACTTTCTAACTTCTCGCGAGAAGTTAGAAAGTCTCATGGAACTTTTTTTTTCTTTTTTACCCCAAACACGTGGCGAAGGCAGAGAAGCAAACAAAGGCAGAGAAGCAAAAGGAGAAAGGGAGTGCAGTTGAAAGCAGGTGAGTAAAAAAATGCTTGGGGGCTATGGGGGCTCAGGGAAAGCGCCAGGATCAGCCCCGCTTTCCGGCTGATCAGAGCTTCTCCGGGGCTGTGGGGGAGGGGGCTCAGGGA
>JALGBA010003350.1:0-13314 GCA_023970755.1 Azemiops feae | reverse complement strand
CTCTCTCTCCCTCTCTCTCTTTGTGCCAGTGATAACTTCATAATCCTGCCCAAGCGCTTTGAAGCTTACAACTCAATCAACAACACCAACAGCTTGAAAAAGTAGGCATCTGCTTTTCGGGCACCCAGTTTTTTTTTTGTGTGTGTGTGTGTATGTGTGTGCGTGTGCGCGCGTGCGTGCGTGTGTGCTGGCACATTTTGCACCCTCCTCTGTGCATTCCTGCCTCCCCCCCCTGCGCTTCCCTCTTGGTTCCCCCCCCTGTCTTGGACCACAGATACCTCTTAAGCTTGAAAGTTGAGGGAAGGCGGCTTCGTGTTCTTATCTGCAAGGTGAAAGACGGGAGAATTTCCCCTCTGCCTTTGGCGAGATAAGTTCCCCTTGGCCTCCTTTTCCTCAGAAGGCCTCCGCAGCAGCGGCGTTATTTATCAATTAATTACCGGGTGGCTTGCGGGCTCATTAATTCCTCCTGCCGCCTTTCCCTTTGCGAAGGTCTGCCTGGCTCCCTATTCAGACGGACCTCGTCTGCGGCTCCTTGCAGAGGGGGGTGGGTGTGGATTTAATTTTACTTTTTCTTTCTCTTTTTCTCTTTCTCTTTCCCTTTTTCTTTTTCTTTTTCTTTCCCTTTTTCCTTTTCCTTTTTTCTTCTTTTCCTTTTCCTTTCTTTTTTCTTTTTCTTTTTCTTTTCCTTTTTTCTTCTTTTTCTTTTTCTTTCTCTTTCTCTTTTCTTTTTCTTTTTTTCTCTTTCCCTTTTTTCTTTTTCCTTTTCTTTTTCTTTCTCTTTCTCTTTTTCTTTTTTTCTCTTTCCCTTTTTTCTTTCTTCTTATTCTTTCCCTTTCCCTTTCCTTTTCCTTTTTCCTTTTTTCTTCTTTTTCTTTCTCTTTCTCTTTTCTTTTTCTTTTTCTTTTTCTCTTTCTCTTTCCCTTTTTCTTTTTTTCTCTTTCCCTTTTCTTTTTCTTTCTTTTTCCCTTTTTTTCTTTTTCCTTTTCCTTTTCTTTTTTCTTCTTTTTCTTTTTTCTTTTTCTTCTTTTTCCTTTTCCTTTTCCTTTCCTTTTTCTGTTTTCTTTTCCTTTTCCTTTTTCCTTTTTTCTTCTTTTTCTTTTTCTTTCCCTTTCTTTCCCCTTTTCTTTTCTTTTTCTTCTTTTTCCTTTTCCTTTTTCTTCTTTTTCTTTTTCCTTTTTCTTCTTTTTCTTTCTCCTTTTCCTTTTCCTTTGTGCAAAAGTTAAGTGGATAAGAAGGAAGGCCCCGGGGCGATGGGGCAGAGGCCGCCTAGATACAGATAGGATGGTTGGTGCCTGGCAGATCTTCCTCCTTCAACCATCTTGGGACAACCTCAAAGTGAATTAGGGCAGAGGGTTTCCTGCTTGAGCAGGGGGTTGGACTAGAAGACCTCTAAGGTCCCTTGCAACTCTGTTATTCGGAAGGCAGGCAGAGGAAAGGAGAAGGAGCGTTCATGGGAATCTCTCCAGATGGGTGCTAACCTCTTCATCAGTGGTCAAAAGGAAAGTGTTCAATGGCCTTTTTTCTCCAACACCCTCCTTCTTTCTACATCAGAAGTCCATGATCATCGGAAGGAAGGAAGGAAGGAAGGAAGGAAGGAAGGAAGGAAGGAAGGAAGGAAGGAAGGAAGGAAGGAAGGGGGAGGAAGAGGAGGAGAAGGAACAGGAAGAGGAGGACTGTGGGATCCTTGGTGCTCTCTAGCTTTGGGGTTTTCTTGCAATGTTTCATGAACCAACTAGGGAACAGCATCAGTGCGAGTAGGGAGTGGTTTGTGGAGATAGGAGGCTTGACTTGAGTCGAGGCGGATGATAGGGATTGTGCATTCTTCTTGCGGATTCTTATGATACGTGGGTCCTTGGTCTCTCTGGGCTTGGTTGTTTTCTTGCAGACATTTCATGACCCAACTAGGTAATGTCATCAGGGCTAGAAGGGAGGGGGGTTTGCAGAGAGGAGGAGGAGGAGGAGGAGGAGGAGGCGGAAGACTGTGGGATCCTTGGTGCTCTCTGAGCTGGGTGGTTTTCTTGCAGACTTGAGCAAGGGGTTGGACTAGAAGGCCTTCAAGGTCCCTTCCAGCTCTATTCTGATTGACTGATTGATTTCTGTTTGGTTATCTCTAGGTTGTCCTAGATCTTAGGAGAACCTGGTCTTGCAAAAAAAGAAAAAGAAAAGTGAAGCGAAGCAAAACAAAACTAGCACATCCTCAACGCCAAACAACAGGAAAGAGTGCTGAGATGCTGTCAAATGTCAGGTGGGAGTTGAGAGAATAAAGGCTGCCTCCCAGTCATGGACCTTTTATAATGGAGAGCACACCCCTTGGTGATCAAACTGGACCGAACGCTCAGAGGAAAATTACAAGTGGTTTTCTTCAACCACATGGGCCACCAGAAAGCTTAAAGTTGGCTTAAATGCAAACATTAGGGACTATAAATGGCCAGGATCTTGCATTAACTCCGCGGGGTGGCTGGTTTTCCATTGTGAGTGACCAGCCGGGGATGCGAAGGCCAGGACAGACGTAGAAAAGGCTCAGCGCAAATTGTGCTCCTGGTTTGAAGATGTTGTTCATCGTTTCACTGGGCGGGCTGTTCCTCCTGATCTGTCAGGAGCAATCAGTGGCCTTCTCACGCTCGGTGTTTGCTTCGGGAAAGAGTATTTGAGTGGGTGTTGGAAAAAAAGAAAGAAAAAAAGAAGCCAGCAGGCAAGCAAGAAAGAAAGAAAGAAAAAGAAAAAGAAAGAAAGAAAGAAAAAGAAAGAAAGAAAGAAAGACAAAGAAAGAAAGATAAAAAAGCAGGAAGGTAGGAAAGAGAGAGAGAAGGAAGGAAGAAAGAAGGAAAGAAAGACAGAAAGAGAGAGAAGCAGAGAAGAAGAGAGCAAGGGAGAGAAAGGGAGGGAGGAAGGAAGGAAGGAAGGAAGGAAGGAAGGAAGGAATAGGGAGAAAGCAAGCAAGCAAGCAAGCAAGTGAGAAAGAAGAAACAAGAAGAAAGAAAGAAAGAAAGAAAGAGAAAGAAAGAAAGAAAGAAAGAAAAGAAAGAAAGAAAGAAAGAAAGAAAGAAAAAGAAAGAAAGACACAGACAGACAGACAAAAAAGCAGGAAGGTAGGAAAGAGAGAGAGGAAGGAAGGAAGAAGGAAAGAGGATGAGAGGGAGGGAGGGAAAAGAAAGAAGAAGGAAGGAAGGAAGGAAAGAAAGAAGGAGTGAGAGAGGCAGACAAGAACAGAGCAAGGGAGAGGGAGGGAAGGAGGGAGGGAAGGAAGGAAGGAAGAGGGAGAAAGCAAGCAAGAAAGAGCGAGAAAGAAGAAAGAAAAAGAGAGAAAGAAAGAAAAAGAAAGAAACAAAGACAAAAAAGCAGGAAGGTAGGAAAGAGAGAGAGAGGAAGGAAGGAAGAAGGAAAGAGGATGAGAGGGAGGGAGGGAAAAGAAAGAAGAAGGAAGGAAGGAAGGAAAGAAAGAAGGAGTGAGAGAGGCAGACAAGAACAGAGCAAGGGAGAGGGAGGGAAGGAGGGAGGGAAGGAAGGAAGTAAGAGGGAGAAAGCAAGCAAGAAAGAGCGAGAAAGAAGAAAGAAAAAGAGAGAAAGAAAGAAAAAGAAAGAAACAAAGACAAAAAAGCAGGAAGGTAGGAAAGAGAGAGGAAAGAAGGAAGAAGAAAAGGATGAGAGGGAGGAAAAAGGAAGGAAGAAAGAAGGAAGGAAGGAAAGAAAGACAGAAGGAGTGAGAGGAGAGAAGAAGAGAGAAAGGGAGAGGAAGAAAGGGAGGGAGGGAAGGAAGGGAGGAAGAGGGAGAAAGACAGAGAAAAAAGAAAAGAGCGGAAGGAAGGAAGGAAGGAAGGAAGGAAGGAAGGAAGGGAAGGAGTGAGGGAAGAATAGAATAGACTAGACTAGACTAGACTAGAATAGAATAGAATAGAATAGAATAGAATAGAATAGAATAAACAGAGCTGGAAGGGACCTTGGAGGTCTTCTAGTCCAACCCCCTGCTCAGGCAGGAGATTAGAACCTATATATTGGGTGAATTCTTTCGTGGAGGGGAAACAATTCTTTCAAAATAAGCCTGCCGATAGACATAAATCGGATTGTGCTCTTCCATTTTGCTCTTCCAAGATAGATCCCTTTGCTGAGCACATACAGGCAGCCCTTGACTTATGACTACAATTGAGCCCAAAACTTACGTTGCTAAGTGAAATGTTTGCGAAGGGAGTTTTGCCCCATTTTACGACCTTTTCTTGCCACGGTTGTTAAGCGAATCATCGCAATGGTTCAGTTAGTCACACGGTCGTTAAGCGAATCCGGCTCCCCCCAATTGACTTTGCTTGTCAGAAGGTTGCAAAAGCGGGTCACGTGACCCCCTGGGGGGATACTGCGACCGTCATAAATATGAGTCAGTTGCCCAAGTGTCCAAATTTGGATCACGTGGCCCTGGGGATAATACAATGGCCGCAAGTGTGAAAAATAGCCCTAAATCACTTTTTTCCAGTGCCGTCGTAACTTTGAACGGTCACTAAAGGAACTGTTGTGAATCGAGGACCGCCTGGATCACTGGGATTCTGGTAAAAATGACCCAGAATGCATTTGGGTAGTTTCCACTGATAAGAAAGCAGGATCTAGATCAGCATTTCTCCACCTTTATGACTTGTGGACTTCACCTCCCAGAATTCTGGCTGAGGAATTCTGGGAGTTGAAGTCCACTCCTCTAAAAGTCTATATCAGGGGTCTTCAAACTTCTTATGACTTGTGGACTTCAACTCCCAGAATTCCTCAGCCAGCATGCCTGGCTGAGGAATTCTGGGAGTTGAAGTCCACTCCTCTAAAAGTCTATATCAGGGGTCTTCAAACTTCTTATGACTTGTGGACCAACTCCCAGAATTCCTCAGCCAGCATGCCTGGCGGAGGAATTCTGGGAGTTGAAGTCCACTCCTCTAAAAGTCTATATCAGGGGTCTTCAAACTTGGCCCTCTTATGACTTGTGGACTTCAACTCCCAGAATTCCTCAGCCAGCATGCCTGGCTGAGGAATTCTGGGAGTTGAAGTCCACTCCTCTTAAAGTCTATATCAGGGGTCTTCAAACTTGGCCCTCTTATGACTTGTGGACTTCAACTCCCAGAATTCCTCAGCCAGCATGCCTGGCTGAGGAATTCTGGGAGTTGAAGTCCACTCCTCTAAAAGTCTATATCAGGGGTCTTCAAACCTGGCCCTTTGATGACTGGGAGTTGAAGTCCAGCTGTCTTCAAGTTGTCAAGTTGGAGAAACAACACTTGTGAGTTTCCTTGTCTACCCCAGCGAAGGAAACAAATCAAAACTGCTGCCTGCCAATATCTTTAAACCCTGCCAGATTAAGTCAGGCTTCATTTGCATATATTAAGCAGCTCACAAAATTATCCTTTTTTCTTTTTTCTTTGCATTTCCTGGCCTTAATTACATTTCTCATTTGGCTATGGGTGGATTTCTGCACCCTGTGGCTTTGGAATGCCAAACCTCGACACTGGATGAATAGAGCTGGAAGGGACCTTGGAGGTCTTCTAGTCCAGCCCCCTGCTGGAGCAGGAGAACCTATCTACCGTCTCAGACAAGTGACTGTCTAGCTAGCCTCTTCTTAAAAACCGCCAGCGATGGAGCGCCCGTGGTTTCTGGAGGCAAGCTAGAAGGTCTGTTTTTATTTATGGTATTTATTTTCTGGTCACTTGTTTCACTTCAAACGGTCACTAAGAGAACGGTTAAAAGTCAAGGACTACCTGTTTAGTCCAGAGGATCGGCAGATAGGGAGCACGAAGCCCAGGCTACAGATAGATAGTCCCGGATTTGGAAAAGGCCCCTCAGCGACCTTTTGAATTTATGAGGGAGGCCCTTCAGAGGTGTCTGAAGAACAGTCACTAAATGAATGGTTGTAAGTTGAGGAAGGAAGGGAAGGAGGGAGGGAGGGAGGGAGGGAAGAAGGAAGAAAGGAAGAAAAGAAGGAAGGAAGGAAGAAAGGAAAGAAAAAAGGAAGGAAGGAAGGAAGGAAGGGGTACAGAAAGATGCAGAGGGAAGGAGGGAGGATTGGAGGGAGGGAGCGAGAAAGGAAAGAAAAAGAAAGAAAGAAAGAAAGAAAGAAAGAGAAAAAGGTGGAGGGAGCGAGGAAGGAAGTAGAGAAAGATGCAGAGGGAAGGAGGGAGGATTGGAGGGAGGGAGCAAGAAAGGAAAGAAGAAAGAAAAAAGAAAAAGAAAGAAAGAAAGAAAGAAAGAAAGAAAGAAAGAAAGAAAGAAAGAAAGAAAGAAAGAAAGAAAGAAAGAAAGAAAAAGGTGGAGGGGGCGAGGAAGGAAGTAGAGAAAGATGCAGAGGGAAGGAGGGAGGATTGGAGGGAGGGAGCAAGAAAGGAAAGAAAGAAAGAAAAAAAGAAAGAAAGGTGGAGGGGGCTAGGAAGGAAGTAGAGAAAGATGCAGAGGGAAGGAGGGAGGATTGGAGAAAGGATAGAAGGAAGGAAATAAATAAATAAATGCGGAAGGAGGAAGGGAGAGAAAGAAATTGAGAGGAAGGAAGGAAGGAAGGAAGGAAGGAAGGAAGGAAGGAAGGAAGGAAGGAAGGAAAGAAAAAAAAACCACCATGGAGAATTCCTAAAACCTCCCCCCCCCTTGGGAAACTCTCCCTTGCCTGAGAATTCCCAGAATCCTTTGCTCGGATGCTTTCCGGAGGAGGGAGCCAAGCCTGGCTGTTCATAGCTGAAGCCGGAGCAGCTAATCTCGGGGGGGGGGGCAGGGGGGGGAAGGCTCAAGCTGTGTCTTAAACCTGGCTGAGTTTTCAGAGGATGTTTGCATCCAGAAGGCAGGAGAAAAATGTTTGTGGTTTTTTTGGGGGGAAGGGGTGGTGTTTGTCTTCCAATCCTCAACGCCCGCTCCGGGCAAGAGAAGTCCGGCTTTGGGGAAAGTTGTAGAGCAAAGAATTCGGATGGGACCAGGGCAGAGGCGCGACCTTCAAGATCCTGGCGTCAACCGGTTGAGTTGGCCAACAGCATGAACTTGGTCCCCGCGTCATTTTGGAGCCAGCTCTTCCTCACCTACCTTTCCCCTTGTGGGAGGACAGTACCCCCCCCCCGGGAGAAAGGAATACTTTGGGGAATATTAAAAGGCAGAATATGATATTTCCCCAAAGGATCTTAAAGGCAGAAAAGCAAGCCCAGTTTTTTCTTAATAGCCCCCCGGTAGAAACTCAGGAAACCAGCTCTGTAGAAATGCAGGTGTGATAATCCTATTCAGGAAGGTTGGAGCCAGGAAGCTAGAAGCTGATCAGATTAGAAAGACAAAGACCCCTCAAATCTACATCCCCCCACCCAAACTCTAAAAACATGACCGTTAGGACATAAGAGGATTAACCCGCCACCCTCAGAATACCAAAAGGACGCCCTCAAAAGCTCAGGTCAAAGTTCACGCCACAGGAACAGGAAGCAACTCCAAACACAAAAGCCCAAGAAGGTATAAAAACCCGCCACTCCCAGCTCCATGTGTTCAGCTTTCCCAGTGCCTCCTTTCTGTCTGGCTCTGCTCTTCAATAAACTACAACCTTCTTTCTGAAGCAGCCTCCATTTTGTTTATGCCCGGCTTGGACTGGATCCTGATGAAGATTTTTTTTCCTTCAACACCCTGGACAATATTTCAACACTGACGGGCGAAAACAGGTGAATCTCCTCTAAAAGAGGTAGCTACTTACCTCCTGCCTCTGCTTCTACAATGGAGCCACCTGTCTCTTCCCAGGAACGGGCCTCTTTCAAGTGCGGGACACAAACCCCAGAGTTGTCATCCATCATTTCCAGCAAAGCTTTAGTGCAAACAAGTGTGGGTGGGGTGGGTGGAGATCTTCCCCACTCACCAGGTGGTTTGGGGACACTCCAGAGAAGTCAAGAGGCCCTTCTCTTCCTGTACGATCCGCACTTATGAAGGCGAAGACATATGAGTGGAACCAGCCATTCATTCACCTTCTCGAGACGGTTGCTAGCTTCCCGGCAGTGGAGAGACAGACGTGAGACTTTAGGACTGGGAATAGCTAGTTTTAACCAGAGAAACTCCGTTTGAAAATCTCTACAGGTTAACAGAGTCGGAAGGGACCTTGGAGGTCTTCTAGCCCAACCCCCTGCTCAGGCAGGAGACCCTATACCATTCCAGACAAAGGGTTGTCCAGTCTCTTCTTGAAAACCTCCAGTGATGGAGCAGGAGTTTCCCCCAGAAGTTAGACAGATTATTGGATGATAATACATTTAGGCAAGAAAAACCAAATGTACAGGTATAGTATAGGGGGTACCTTGCTCAATAGTAGTAACTGTGAGAGGGATCTCGGAGTCCTAGTGGACGATCCCTTAAATAGGAGCCAGCCGTGTGCTGCAGCTGCCAAAAAAGCCAACACAGTGCTGGGCTGCATTAACGGAGGGATAGAATCAAGATCACGTGAAGTATTAATACCACTTTACAAGGCCTTGGTAAGGCCACACTTGGAATACGGCATCCAGTTTTGGTCGCCACGATGTAAAAAAGATGTTGAGACTCTAGAAAGAGTGCAGAGAAGGGCAACAAAGATGATTAGGGCACTGGAGGCTAAAGCATATAAGGAACGGTTGCTGGAATTGGGTCTGTCTAGTTTAATGAAGAGAAGGACGAGGGGGGACATGATAGCAATCTTCCAATATCTCAGGGGCTGCCCCAAAGAAGAGGGGGTCAACCTCTTCTCCAAAGCGCCTGAAGGCAGGACAAGAAGCAACGGATGGAAACTAATCAAGGAGAGAAGCAACCTGGAACTGAGGAGAAACTTCCTGACAGTTAGAACAATTAACCAGTGGAACAACCTGCCTCCAGAAGTTGTGAATGCACCAACACTGGAAGTTTTTAAGAAGAGATTGGACAGCCATTTGTCTGAAATGGTATAGGGTCTCCTGCACGAGCGAGCAGGGGGTTGGACTAGATGACCTCCAAGGTCCCTTCCAACTTTATTATTATTATTATTATTATTATTATTATTATTATTATTATTATTATTATTATTATTATTATTATTATTATTATTATTATTATTATTAACATGATTAAGACAACCAGGCAAAATCTTCCCCTCGGTTGTACAGATAGTCCTCGACAATTGAGCCCCAGAGTTTCTGTTGCTAAGTAACAGCAATAACAATAAAGCGGGAAGGGACCTTTGGAGGTCATCTAGCCCAACCCCCTGCTCAGGCAGGAAACAGTTGTTAAGTAAGTTTTATGACCCATTTTATTGACCTTCCTTGCCGGAGTGGTGAAGGGGATCGCTGCAGTTGTTAAGATAGGAACACGGCCGTTAAGTGAAACTGGCTTGCCCGTGGACTTTGCTCATCAGAAAGGTTGCCAAATGGGGAAGTCACGCAATCCCAGGATGCCGCGACTGTCGTATATACGAGTCAAGTTGCCGAGCGTCTGAATTTTGATCGCGTGACCCTTGGGGATGCCGCGACGGTCGTAAGGGTGAACAACGGCCGTACGTTGCTTTTTTTTTTCAGGGCCATTGTATCTTTGAACGGTCACTAAATGAACTGTTGTAAGACAAGGACCACCTGGTATCCTTTCCACAACCCAGAAGTTGTGGGTGCTCCAATACTGGAGTTTTTTTTTTTTAAAGAAGAGACTGGATAGCCCTTTGTCTGAAATGATAGACAAAAGGCTATCCAGTCTCTTCTTTAAAAAAAAACCTCCAGTATTGGAGCACCCACAACTTCTGGTGGCAAGTCGTTCCAATGGTTAATTGTTCTCCCCTGTCAGGAAATATCTTAAGACTTCCATAATTTCTGTCTTTGAGGCCTCTCATTCTTGGGACCTTAAACTCCTGGAAGGTCTCCACACCAGCTGAGGACAGGACAAGAAGGATGGAAACTTCTCAAGGAGAAACTAAGGAGAAAATTCCTGCTTTTTCCAGCTATGCCAGGATTCCAGGCTAGGTCCCTATTTGACCCCTTCTTCCTGCCTGGCAGTTTCCCATCCTCGGAACCGGGATTGTTCCATCCAGCACAGAAATCCATGGATTCCTATTTTTCCCAAGCTAGCTGACATTGTAGGACAAGTAAGCCAAATGTTAAATTATACGGATTGATAATTAAGTAACTGTTGATTTATAAGGATATCATTAAGACGGTCCGTGCCCATTTTTGCAGCCTCCTCCCCAATTTCTCGCATTAGTGATCCTTCCTTCCTGACTGTCGGCAGTTCGCAATTCCCATTTCCCGCAAGTCCGTTGAAAAAAAACCTACAAAACCCACCACAGCGTAATTAAGAACGAAAATTATATGGGAGAACGAGATTAGAACAAGAAAATAATTTTATTATACAAATGTGCGTATATATATACGCACAAACATATACACAAATGTTTATATATAAACATGCATAATAACATTAAAACTGCATTATTAAAGTGCGATGTAATAATTATAGGTATATTACTACGTAGCCCTGAGTCATTTCTGATTACGGGCAATAACAATAACGCCAATATAATAGTATCAAATGTACAGCGGCAGTAATAGCGCAATGCCTGGGATGCAAAATCAACAAAGAAGGGGGAAAGCAGCGTTCCCATATTTGGGGGGCTGCCCCAAAGAAGAAGAGGGAGTCAAGCTATTCTCCAAAGCACCTGAAGGCAGGAGAAGAAGCAACGGATGGAAACTAATCAAGGAGAGAAACAGCCTGGAATTAAGGAGAAACTTCCTGACAGTTGGAACAATTGACCAGTGGAACTGCTTGCCACCAGAAGTTGTGGGTGCTCCATCACTGGAGGTTTTTAAGAAGAGATTGGACCACCATTTGTCTGAAATGGTATAGGATCTCCTGCTTGAGCAGGGGTTTGGTCTAGAAGACCTCCAAGGTCCCTTCCAACTCTGTCCTTCTGAAAAATTAGCTTTAGAGCGACTCACCTCACTTCTTGTCAAAATCTCGCCAACCCAGCTAACGTTAAGTACAGATAAGTCCTTGATTTACGGCCACAATTGAGCCCAACGTTTCTGTGGCTAAGGTGAGACATTTGTTAAGGGAGTTTTGCCCCATTTTACGACCTTTCTTGACGCCCTTGTTAAGTGAATCCCTGCGGTTGTTAAGTTAGTGACACGGTCGTTAAGCGAATCCGGCTTCTCCCCCCCCCCATTGGCTTTGCTTGTCTCGGAAGGTCGCAGAAGGGGATCACGTGTCCCCGGGACGCTGCGACCGTCATAAACACGAGTCAGTTGCCAAGCGTCTGGATTTTGATCACGTGACCGTGGGACTGTGGACTTCAACTCCCAGAATTCCCCAGCTAGCAAATCTGTCCTGTTTTAGGCGCAGAAATGTCCTTTGGCTCTTGCAGATGTTATTTTACGTCGGTAGCTAAGCAGATCCTACTGCCTTCTAGCACTGATGATGTTACCCTGTTTGGTAGTGAAATGTCCCCAAGAAAACAATCAAGGTCAGAGTGCACCAAGTCCTCCTCCTCCTCCCCTTAACAACAATGTCATTCACATAACAATTGCAGTGATCCACTTAACCAATGTAATAATAATAATAATAATAATAATAATAATAATAATAATAATAATAATAATAATAATAATAATAATAATAATAATAATAATGTTGGAAGGGACCTTGGAGGTCATCTAGTCCAACCCCCTGCTCAGGCAGGAAACCCTATACCATTTCGGACAAATGGCTGTCCAGTCTCTTCTTGAAAACTTCCAGTGTTGGAGCATTCACAACTTCTGGTGGCAGGTTGTTAATAATAATAATAAAGTTGGAAGGGACCTTGGAGGTCATCTAGTCCAACCCCCTGCTCAGGCAGGAAACCCTTTACCATTTCAGACAAATGGCTGTCCAGTCTCTTCTTAAAAACTTCCAGTGTTGGAGCATTCACAACTTCTGGTGGCAAGTTGTTCCACTGGTTAATTGTTCTCACTGTCAGGAAATTCCTCCTCAGTTCCAGGTTGCTTCTCTCCTTGGTTAGTTTCCATCCGTTGCTTCTTGTCCTGCCTTCCGGCGCTTTGGAGAATAGCTTGACTCCCTCTTCTTTGGGGCAGCCCCTGAGATACTGGAACACGGCTATCCTGTCCCCCCTGGTCTTTCTCTTCATCAAACTAGACAGACCCAATTCCAGCAACCGTTCCTTATATGTTTTAGCCTCCAGTCCCCTGATCCTCTTTGTTGCTCTTCTCTGCACTCTTTCCAGAGTCTCAACATGTGGCAACCCAGGTCATAATACGCGGGAAAACTCGCTCAACAAATTTCTCACTGAGCGACAGAAACATTGGGCTCAACTGTGGTCGTAAGTTGAGGACCTGCTGTATGTCTATGTATGGGTGTGAAAACACATTTGTTTTGTTTTCCCCTGCAGCTTAGAAGGGACATGCAGCCCCCTCTAAGTTCCCTGCCAGAACAGAGATTACAGAGTCCAGGAATTAGAGAAAGAGGGAATATATATATATATATATATATGTAATAGCATGACTCCTACAGGCTTTAATTTAGAAGTTCCCTTCTTGTCTGGAGGAACAAATGCAGACACACACACACACACACACAAAATATAAATACAACAAGAGGTGCAAAAGGGCACCTCGAAACAATCCATAAAACGAAAAGATCCTAATTTTCCTGCAGTTCCCCCCCCCCCCCACTGTTCATTCCAGCTCTTTGAATTTTGGTTTTCCAGCCCCGATTCAGGCAGGGGTGATTTTTCCTATCTGGTTTTAAGCCAGTTTGGAAAGAGATGTCAGTTCTTAACGACCGGAAAGCAATATAGCAGCCGCAAAATGGGAATTCCCCCCCCCACACTCTTTTTGAAGCCCACCCGAAGGAGACGTTTCTCTGAAGAACTGGATTTGTCTGGACCATCTACAGCAGGGGTCTTCAAACTGGGCCCTTTTATGACTGGTGGACTTCAACTCCCAGAATTCCTCAGCCAGCGTGCCTGGCTGAGGAATTCTGGGAGTTGAAGTCCACTCCTCTTAAAGTCTATATCAGGGGTCTTCAGACTTGGCCCTTTTATGACTTGTGGACTTCAACTCCCAGAATTCCTCAGCCAGCATGCCTGGCTGAGGAATTCTGGGAGTTGAGGTCCACCAGTCATAAAAAGGCCACGTTTGAAGAGCCCTGATCTACATACACCAAGGCCTTTAAGATCTGTGGACTTCAATTCCCAGAATTCCCCAGCCAGCCATGGCTGGCTGGGGAATTCTGGGAGTTGAAGTCCACAAGTCTTAAAGCCGCCAAGGTTGGACGCCTTTGAGCTAGTAGTCTAACTGGTTCAGGCTAGATTCGAGGGAAGATTCCTCTCTAACTCTTTCAGGTCTGAGCTCAGGAGGAAATTTCTCCCTGCAA
>JALGBA010003349.1:22500-33880 GCA_023970755.1 Azemiops feae | reverse complement strand
TCTATTCTATTCTATACTATTCCATTCCATTCCATTCCATTATTCTATTCTATTCTATTCTATTCTATTCTATTCTATTCTATTCTATTCTATTCTATTCTATTCTATTCTATTCTATTCTATTCTATTCTATTCTATTCTATTCCATTCTATCCCATCCCATCCCATTCTATTCTATTATTATTATTATTATTATTATTATTATTATTATTATTATTATTATTATTATTATTATTATTATTATTATTATTATTATTATTATTATTATTATTATTATTATTTCATTCTATTCTATTCTATTCTATTCTATTCTATTCTATTCTATTCCATTCCATTCCATTCCATTCCATCCCATTCCATCCCATCCCATCCCATCCCATCCCATCCCATCCCATCCCATCCCATTCTATTCTATTATTTATTCTATTATTTCATTCCATCTATTCTATTCTATTCTATTCTATTCTATTCTATTCTATTCTATTCTATTCTATTCTATTCTATTCTATTCTATTCTATTCTATTCTATTCTATTCCATTCTATCCCATCCCATCCCATTCTATTCTATTATTATTATTATTATTATTATTATTATTATTATTATTATTATTATTATTATTATTATTATTATTATTATTATTATTATTATTATTATTATTATTATTATTTCATTCTATTCTATTCTATTCTATTCTATTCTATTTATTCTATTCTATTCTATTCTATTCTATTCTATTCTATTCTATTCTATTCTATTCTATTCTATTCTATTCCATTCTATTCCATTCCATTCCATTCCATTCCATTCCATTCCATTCCATTCCATTCCATCCCATTCCATCCCATCCCATTCCATCCCATCCCATCCCATCCCATCCCATTCTATTCTATTCTATTTTCTACTCCACTGCACTCCACTCCATTCCATTCCATTACATTCTATAGATGGCCTCTTGGACCCCTCTTTCAAACCAGCGGTCCTCTCTGTCCAAAACATGGACTTTGCTGTCTTTGCAAGAGCGGCCTTTTTGTCCTTTAAATGCAGATGGACGGCTGAATTTTGTCCCGATGGGTTTGTTCTCCTATGTTGTGGCACGCGGTTGTGAAGTGCTTGTTTTGTCGTCCCATGGAAAAGCATCTTTGGGATTAACTGTGACCTGGATGACTGAGAATCTCCACAGACCGCCCAGCTGTTGTGTTGAGCATTGTTTTTCTTTTTCTTTTTTCCTTTTCTCTCCTTCGTCCTCCTCGCAGGGCGTCTGCGCCGATCAGTGCAAAGTCTCCGGCTTTCACCGCTACCAGACGGTTGAGGTGAACGAAGGCGCCTTGGAAGAGCTGAAGAAGCTCCTCGACCTCCAGACGGAACACCTGCACCAGATCCTCGCCCTGCACTTGTACACCTCGGTGTTGTCCCGCTTGCAAGTGGAGTCCTACCTCTACCACGTGCTGAGGGCCTCCCCCTTGTTAAGGTCGCTGGGCCTTCAGCCGCAGGAGTCGCCAGGTGGGTGACTGACCAGACCCTGAAATCAACCCCCCCTCTTCCCCGAAGGCTAAAACTGCTTCTGCAGGCAGTTCCCGACTTACAGCGATTCGTTTAGTGGCCAGCACTTAGAACGGCACTGAAAAAAAGCCGTTTTTCACCCTTAACGACCAGGGCAGCATCCCCCGGTGATCAGATGCCGGGCCACTGGTTCACATTTATGACGGGGCCAGTTTTCCCGGGGTCACACGATCCCCCTTTGTGACTTTTTGACAAGCCACGTCAAGGCGGGAGGCAGATCTACTTAGGGACCGTTGTTACTAACTGAACTGCAGTGATTCACTTAAGCCACCGTGGTAGGAAAGGCTGTAAAGTGGGGCAAAACCAGCTTAACGGCTGTCTGAGCGGCAGGAATGTGGGGCTGCGTTGCCGTAAGTCGAGGGCTGCCTGTACTGAGAAGGTTGCAATTTTTTTTTTGTGTGTGCTGTATCTCCTCCTCTCCGCAAATCCCACTCCCTTCTAGCACTGATGGCGTTACGTATCTGGGTCATGAAAGGTCTGGAAGAAAACCACCAAGCTCAGAGAGCAGCAAGGATGCCAAGGTCACTGTCTTCCTCCTCCTCCTCCTCCTCCTCCCACAATCTTCATTCCCTTCTAGTACTGAAGATGTTACCTAGTCAGGTAATGAAATGTCTGCAAGAAAACAACCAAGTTCGGAGAGCACCAAGGACCCCACAGTCCTTTCCTCCTCCTCCTCCTCCTCCTCCTCCTCCCCCCAATCTTCATTCCTTCTAGTACTGAAGATGTTCCCTAGTTGGGTAATGAAATGTCTGCAAGAAAGCAACCAAACTCCGAGAGCACCAAGGACCCCACAGTTCTTTCCTCCTCCTCCTCCTCCTCCTCCGGAATGCAGTCAGAGGATGTTGTTCAATTAAAGACACCTTCGCCCCTTTTTCCTAGCAATGAATCCTGCTCATCTCCGTCCAGAGCATCTTCCCTCTTTCTCAGTGTCCCTGGGAGAGCATGTAGGATGGCCAGGAGGCAGTGGGATCACGCTTGTGCACCAAGAATCCCGAACGCTAGCGTCACCATCAATTACGGTCTTTCCCGTCTCCTTGGGGGTCTTTCAAAACCATTTCCCCCTCTTTTGACAGCTCTGAAAACAGCGGCTTCCCCGTCTTCCGACTTGGGGCCCTTGAAAGACTGCATCAGCGTTCTCTTCAGCTTCACCCGTCGGGTGACCGAGGATCCACAGTTCCAGAGTGATGTTCTCTCGTGGCTTCGGAGGCTGGTGAGCAACCTCGTTTTATCGCCATCCAGGTCCCAATTCGAAGCTGGAGTAGAAGGGTGAATTTCACGGGAGTCCTGAGGCCTGGCTTAAGAGGGGCATGTCCTTAATCTGGATTGGTTTGGACTATGCGCCCACTAGATCAGCGGTCTCCAACCTTGGCCACTTTAAGACTTGTGGGGAATTCTGGGAGTTGAAGTCCACAAGTCTTAAAGTGGCCAAGGTTGGAGACCCTTGCGCTAGATCAGGGGTCCCCAGCCTGTGGGCTGCGGCCCAATAGTGGGCCATGGCCTGCTGGCCACTGGGCCGCGGGACAGGCTGGCCAGGGTGCGCGCATGTGTGCGCGTACACCCTCATTTGCGCTAGTGCCGCAAGGTGCAAAAATGGGCCACCGCCGTGCCTCGGGGTGTGAAAACAGGCCGCCGCCACACTTCAAGGCGCAAAAATGGATGCCGCTGCACCGCAGGGTGCGGAAACGGGCCTCCGCTACGCTGCAACATGCAAAAACAGCCGCCACGGCGCCACAAAGCGCAGGAACGAGGTGCTGCGCCACGCAAGAACAGGACAGGGCTAGCGAGTATCACACGGACCACCCCGTGCATGCGTGCACGCACGCATGTAAAATGCTTCCCCCTCCTGGTCCACCAACCGACAAAGGTTGGTGACCTGTGTTCTAGATCAGTGTTTCCCAACCTCAGTGACTTGATGTGTGGACTTCAATTCCCCAAAACTCCCCAGCTGGGGAATTCTGGGAGTTGAAGTTCACAGATCTTCAAGTCGCTGAGGTTGGGAAACACTGCTCTGGCTAAAAGGGGGAACAAACTTTAGCAGGAGTGCTTGTGCTTTTTTTTTTTTTTTAAACATACCCTAATTTTGTGTGTCAGGGACACAAATCCATAGGCACTGTTTAGATGGAGACCCTGAGTATTAGGTACGGCTTTTTTTTTTTTAAAGAGCAACCTCTGATGAATTTCTGGCATTATAGTCCTTTTGGGGAGGGCCGGGCTTGGTTTGAGGGCTTGAGAAAAATCAAAGGCTGTGCGTCGAATTTGACTTCCGCTGACTTCATGGGGACCTGTTCACGTGGTTTTTCTCCGCAGCTACGCAAAGGGGTCCCAAAGGTGCTTTTTCCAAAAATGCAAGTGGACTTTCTCAGGTGTGTTTTTTTTCCCCTCTTGGAAAACATTTCGCTTTCATCCAAGAAGAAGCTTCAGTTCTTGCAAAGAAAACAAAAAAACCCAAGAAAGTTCACTTGCCTTTTGGGGGGGGGGGGAAAGAATTTTTGGGATAATCCACAGGTCGGCAACCCGCAGCTCCGGAGCCGCATATGGCTCTTTGAGCCTTCTCCTGCGGCTCCCAGCCTCCTCCGCCATTTGCAGAGAGAGACAGAGACAGAGAGAGGCACTTGTGCTTCCCCCCCTCTCTCTCCTCTCTCTCTCTCTGTGTGTGTGTATAAAAAAGAGAGTGGCCTCATGCTGTTCTCCGACAAGCTGACAAGCTTATTGGGCACGGCTCCTGCCTTTGCTGCATCTCCGCAGCAAGCAGCAGAAAGCAGCAGCTCTCTCTCTCTCTCTCTCTCTCTCTCACACACACACACACACACACACACACTCCTGCCTTTGCTGCATCTCCGCAGAAAGCAGCAGCTCTCTCTCTCTCTCTCTCTCTCTCTCTCTCTCTGTCTCTCTCTCTCTGAGTGGAGGAAGAGGACTGGCAGACCAAGGGCAGGAGAGAGCCAGCCCAATAAGAATGTGTGTCAGCTTGTCGGAGAACAGCGTGAAGCCAGCTGGCCAGGTGAGCAGAAGATGGGAGAGAGGGAGAGAGAGAGGGGGAGAGAGAGAGAGAGGGAGGGAGACAAGGAGAGGGAGGGAGAGAGAGAGAGAGAGAACCTATGCACAGCAGCCTCTATTTCTTTTTAATTAAACTCTTCAATCAAGCTCCGCAGGTTTTGCAGCTCCCAGTGTTTTCTTTTCTCTAGGAAACGGGTCCAAGTGGCTCTTTGAGTGTTTAAGATTGCCGATCCCTGGAATAACCAAAATGGGATGATTGAGAAGCTCCACAGACAATTTCTGTTCCCACTGTCATTTTGGGGGGAGTCTTCTGGGGTGTAGAGTTAGTAAGTTCTATAGCTCTAGGAATGTCTGTTGGTCTCCCATCCCCGTATAAACCAGGCTCTAACCTTGCTTAGCTTCCCAGGTCAGATGAGGTTGCCCAATGCTGCTGCAGGCTTTTGATAAATGGATAGCAACGGTGCTGGAATTGAACGTGATTTCCCTCCATTGCAGGTCTCCCTCTTGCAAAGAGTGGCTTCTCCAGGAGACCACCTTTTCCTCTTAAACCACATCCTCCGGTGTCCAGCCAGCGTCAGCAAGTGGGCCGCTCCATTTGTCCAGGTGCAGATGTTTGAATTACTCTGTCAGGGCCTCGGCTGTGGGTTGTTTTGGGGTTTTTTTATGATGGAGAAAACCTAGGTGGTTGCTTGGGAGTCCAAATATTTTTTTTTATTATTATTATTATTTTTGATTTGTAACATTTTATTAGATTATTGAGAATAATATAATAATAATAATAATAATAATAATAATAATAATAATAATAATAATAATAATAATAATAATAATAATAATAATAATAATAATAAACAACTTGAATGTTGAGTTGACTGAGATTCATGTCTAATTCATGTTTTGCATAGTACTCGATACAGTTGTATAATTACAAATTTCAGAATTCAGAAAATTCAGCATCTGACATTCGGCTTCAAGTTTGTGCTATGTTATTTTATTTTATTATTTATTTTATTGTATTTTATTGTATTTTATTTTATTGTATTTTATTATTTTTATTATTTTTATTTTATTTTATTTTATTTATCTTATTTTATTATTTTATTGTATTTATTTTATTTTTTTATTTTATTTTTTTATTTTATTTTATTTTATTTATTTTATTTTATTTTATTTTATTTTATTATTTATTTTATTGTATTTTATTGTATTTTATTTTATTTTATTTTATTATTTTTATTTTATTTTATTATTTTATTTTATTTATCTTTTATTATTTTATTGTATTTATTTTATTTTTTTATTTTATTTTATTTTATTATTTTATTTTATTTTATTTTATTTTATTTTATTTTATTTTATTTTATTTTATTTTATTTTATTTTATTTTATTTTATTTTATTTTATTTTATTTTATTTTATTTTATTTTATTTTATTTTATTTTATTTTATTTATTTTATTTTATTTTATTTATTTTATTTTATTTTATTATTTTATTATTTTATTATTTTAAAAACCTAATTTCACTCTTGTCCCTCTTTCCTTTCAGATCCAGATTCTGGATAACCCATCTGGTGTCTTTCACTTCATGCAGGCCCTCGCTTTGCTCATGTCTCCTGCCAAGTAGGTTCCGAGTGCAAAATGTGTTTCTTAGGGGGAGGGGGGGAGAAGAAATAACAGAACAACAGAGTTGGAAGGGACCTTGGAGGTCTTCTAGTCCAACCCTCTGCTCAAGCCTGTACCATTTCAGACAAATGGCTATCCAATCTCTTCTTAAAAGCCTCCAGTGATGGAGCATCCACATGTTCTGAAGGCAAGCCATTCCACTGGTTAATTGTCCTCACTGTGAGGAAATTTCTCCTTAGTTCCAGGTTGCTTCTCTCCTAGATCAGTTTCCATCCGTTGCTTCTTGTCCTGCCTTCAGGCGCTTTGGAGAATAGCTTGACTCCCTCTTCTTTGTGGCAGCCCCTGAGATACTGGAAGACTGCTATCCTGTCACCCCTGGTCCTTCATTAAACTAGACATACCCAATTCCTGCAACCATTCTTTATATGTTTTAGCCTCCAATCCCCTAATCATCTTTGTTGCTCTTCTCTGCACCCTTTCCAAAGTCCAACATCGTTTTTATAATATGGTGACCAAAACTGGACGCAGTATAGTAAGCGTGGTCTTGCCAAGGCCTTATAAAGTGGTACTAAAACTTCACATAATCTTGATTCTACCCCTCTTTTAATAGAGCTTAGACAGGCTGCCTGCTAAAATGGGCAGCCCTTGGGCTGCGGGTGCCCTGTCCCTTTAAGACACGGGTCTCCAAACATGGCCCTTTTATGACTTGTTGACTTCAACTCCCAGAATTCCTCAGCCAGGCACGCTGGCTGAGGAATTCTGAGAGTTGAAGTCCACCAGTCATCAAAGGGCCAAGTTTGAAGACCCCCGCATTATGTGATGCCACAAGGTAGAAGAGCAGTTGGGGACAAAGCATAGCTGGCTGGGGAATTCTGGGAGTTGAAGTCCACACCTCTTAAAATGGCCACGGTTGAGAAACACCGGTTTAGCTCTTTCTGAGTTAGCATTATTTCCTCCTCACATTATGTCAGGGGTCTTCAAACTTGGCCCTTTTATGACTGGTGGACTTCAACGCCCAGAATTCCTCAGCCATTGATGTGTCTTCCTCATTTCCAAAGCCTGCCGTATTTTATATCCTTGTAGAAACCGAGCGGAATTTATGTGCCATATGAAGCCGAGCGAACGAAGTCTTTCCTCATCCGGGGCGGAATCTGGAAACTGGACTTTAGTTGATGAAGGCGGAGAAGAGGTATTTTTGAAAAGCGGATTTTAAGGTCCACTGAACGCAAACGCACTGTTAAGATTTCTCTCAAGCTTTTCGGCTAGTTTTGGGTTGAGTTTTCCAACTAGATGGGGGGCTGCATTTTTTAAAAAAAATAGTGACTAGTATGAACACCATAGCCGGAAACACAGTGAGGTTATTATTATTATTATTATTCTCCAGTGAAATACAGGCAGTCCTCAACAACCACAATGGAGTCCAAAGTTTATGTTGCTGAGACATTTATTAAGCGAATTTTGCCCCATTTGACGACTTTTCTTGCCACATCTGTTAAGTGAATCACTGCAGTTTTCAAATGAATAACGTGGTTGCTAAGAGAACCTGCCTTCCTCGTTGACTTTGCTTGTCAGAAGGTCTGGAATAGAAATGGAAATGGAAATAGGAATAGAAATAGAATAGAATAGAAAATATGGAATGGAATGGAAACAAGAACAAGAACGGAATGGAACAGGAATAGAAATGGAATGGAACAGAACAGAACAATACAATAGAATAGAAAACAGGAAATAGAATAGAATAGAATAGAAAATATGAAATGGAATGGAATGGAATGGAATAGAATAGAATAGAGCTGGAAGGGACCTTGGAGGTCTTCTAGTCCAGCTCCTTGCTCAAGCAGGAGAACCTATACCGTCTCAGGTGAATGTCCAGTCTCTTCTTAAAGATCTCCAGTAATGGGGCACCCACGATTTCTGGAGGCAAGCTGTTCCACTGGTTAATTGTCCTCACTGTCAGGAAGTTTCTCCTTAGTTCCAGGTTGCTCCTCTCCTTGATTAGTTTTCAGCCATTGTTTCTCGTCCTGCCCTCTGGTGCTTTGGTGACTGGGGAATTTGGCGCGGGAATCTCAGATCTGGCTTTGCTTTACTGTATTCTGCTCGACCTATACTAACCAATACCCCTTTTTCATCCAATGGAGTCAAGGATCGTTCTTACTTAAAGATTTGAGCTGAGGCAGGGCTGACATTGGCCCAAGGGCTCACAGCTGGCGTCATGTCTAGGGTAGGACTAGAACTCCCAATCTCCCAGCTTTTAGCCTGGCGCCTCAAACGAACTCAACCTTAGCAGTACAAAAATGCAGGTTCTTGATTCAGGTGTCTTTCTTCCTAGGATGAGGATCCCGAAACTAGCTGGGTCCTTCTCCTCGAAGATGACCTGGTGGCCCTTTTGACTCAGTTCCCCTTCCACGAACTCTTCCAGCACATGCTCGGCTTTGATGCTAAAGGTGAGCAACTTCGTACAGCCAACTCTCTATTCACAAAGTTTTAAAAATTAAATTAAAATGAGAGGCAGCTGATTTTTTCAGCAGAACTCATTCGGGAATGTAGATTCCCCAGGAGATTTGGGCCAGCATAAGTTTCTCTGTCTGATTTTTAAGCATTTGCTCTTTGGTGCTTGCAATATGGTGGTGCGTTGTATGAAGACTTCAGTGTGTCTGTGTGTGTGTGGGGGGGAGTACAGTATATTAAAAAATAAAAGGGAGAAGGGGAGAAATGTAGAATTCTCCTGACATAACAGCGTTCCGTGCGCCTTGGCGTAGAGCAGAAGTGGGGAACGATGGCCCCTTTATGACTGGTGGACTTCAGCTCCCAGAATTCCTGAGCCAGCCATGATGGACTTAAACTTCCAGAATTTCTGAGACAGGCATGCTGGCTCAGGAATTCTGGGAGTTGAAGTCCACCAGTCCTAAAGGGGCCGTGGTTCCCCCATGCTGGCTCAGGAATTCTGGGAGTTGAAGTCCACCAGTCCTGAAGGGGCCAAAGTTTCCCTCATGCTGGCTTAGGAATTCTGGGAGTTGAAGTCCACCAGTCATAAAGGGATCATAGTTTTCCCCATGCTGGCTCAGGAATTCTGGGAGTTGAAGTCCACCAGTCATAAAGGGGTCATAGTTTCCCCATGCTGGCTCAGGAATTCTGGGAGTTGAAGTCCAGTCATAAAGGGATCATAGTTTTCCCCATGCTGGCTCAGGAATTCTGGGAGTTGAAGTCCACCAGTCGTGAAGGGGCCACGGTTCCCCCATCCTAGGCAGAGAGTCATGCTGGCCACATGACCACAAAAGTGTCTTTGAACAGTGTTGGCTCTCTTGGCGAAGAGTCGGACAGGACTGAAAAAGGGAAAACCTTTACCTTTAGTATTTACATATAGGTAGCTTTTGATGAGTATTCAACAGCACCCTGAAAATGTTCATGATAAGCCCCTTTGAAATAGACCACAAGAAATTATCGGGGAGAAAGGTAACGTTGAAGGAGCAAAAGCAAAAATCACTTCCAGGGTTACCAGAGGCCTGTGTGCCGCCCAGAGTTACTTGTGGTAAGATGGGCAGCCAATAAATTTTATAAATATTACAATAATAAAGAGACTGGATTGGTGGCTATGGCTGAGAACGTCCAATCTTCCCAAAAGGTCTTAGGATCTGGCTGTGCCAATTGGCTTGGGACTCTGATGGGTCCAGGCCATCCGAGGTTGTTTATGGAGATCCTTAGTCATCCAGGTCATGGTTGTCCCAAAGGTGCTTTTTTCAAGAGGCAACTGGACTTTCTTTGTTTTTCTTTGAAGACGTTTCGCTTCACATCCAAGAAGCTTCTTCAGCTCTGACTGCAATGGTGGGGAATGGAAGGATTTATACTCCTTGCAGACAGCTGGTCCTTTGCCTTCTTTTAGAGAGTCGTTGAGGCCACCTGGAGGTTGACCTGTGTCCTCGGGGTCACCTGAGTGGTGCAAATGGGTGTGGAGCCTTCTTTGGCTGCAGGATGTTTTCCGCCCTGTGTCCCATTTGTGCTTCAGTGTGAGATTCAGACGCATCCCCAACAGCCTGTGTCTGTTTTCAACAGTGAAGGGACACAGGGCAGAAAACATCCTGCAGCCAAGAATGTTGGTTTTCTCTGGAATGTTCTCTCTGGCATGAAAGACCAGGTCCACACACGGTCCAATTAAATTGATTTATTGCTAATCACGCCCATGCATCGCAATCTTCTCAACTAACAGTTAGCACCCGCTTGGAGTTTGATAAGTTTCAACTTCCTGACAGTCAGAACAATTAACCAGTGGAACAGCCTGCCTCCAGAAGCGGTGAATGCTCCAACACTGGAAGTTTTTAAGAAGAGACTGGACAGCCATTTGTCCGAAATGGTATAGGGTTACTTGCCTGATCAGGGGGTTGGACTAGATGACCTCCAAGGTCCCTTCCAACTTTATTATTATTATTATTATTATTATTATTATTATTATTATTATTATTATTATTATTATTATTATTATTATTATTATTATTATTATTATTACTACTACTACTACTACTACTACTACTATCATCATCATCATCATCATCATCATTATCATTATTATTATTATTATTATTATTATTATTATTATTATTATTATTATTATTATTATTATTATTATTATTATTATTAACACAATTCAAGGGAGGTTGACTTAAACCAGTTGTGACGACGTGGGGATTCTAGGCTGATCCCTCTTTTGACTCCAGCCCCAGTTCTGCCACTCCTTTTCCTACAGATTCCTGACTGATCTAATTTTATACTATTTAGTGTTTGAAGGCCTTGTGTTTGCCTTCTATGATGTTATAAGCTGCCTTTTCACCTGATGGTGAAGTGGGTGAGATATAAATTGAATAAATAAGAATACATATATATATATATATATAAATACATATATACCTTCCACTCTTCTCCCTGTCTTGGCTGAAACCCTGCACTCACTGCTCTTTCCATTCTGAAATGCTTCCCTTTGAGCAGGCAGCTATGTCCCCGAGAAAACAACTTCCCAAGAAATGATGAAAATGCTTGCCTTCGCTAATTCGGTCGTGAATCTTCTCGCTGTGGGCCTGCAAACCTTCAACCGAGCCCGTTACAGGCAGTTTGTGAAACGGATTGGCCATCTCATCCGGTAAGGAGTTCACATCCACTTTTGCTCAGAGCTGGGCAAAGGAGCACGATTAGGACAGCAAAATGTAAC
>JALGBA010003349.1:0-17500 GCA_023970755.1 Azemiops feae | reverse complement strand
GAGGAATTCTGGGAGTTGAAGTCCACAAGTCATAAAAGGGCCAAATTTGAAGACCCCTGGTATAAGTAGAAGATGTTGGGAAGGGCACTAAGTCCTGGTTAAAGTTTGGAGGAGAGTGTTTCTAAAATGTTCATTTTGTTTTTTTTTTTAAATCTCCCCTCAGGTATCTTACGTCAGTCTTTCCACAAGAGAAACTTTTTCAAAAGTTGGCCGAGAGCTCCTGGCCGCCATCACTGCTGTTCATCCAACTATGATTTCTGTCCTGCTGGACCGAGTCAGGGAGACCATTGAAAGTGTCGGCATGGTAAGAACTGCCCAAAGCTTTGAGTGAAGCCACAAATTCACTTAATTTCCCATCTGAAGGAAAATTCTGAGCCAAGACCGATAATTCCTTCCCATCTTTCTTTTCCTTCCTTCCTTCCTTCCTTCCTTCCTTCCTTCCTTCCTTCCTTCCTTCCTTCCTTCCTTCCTTCCTTCCTTCCTTCCTTCCTTCCTTCCTTCCTTCCTTCCTTCTTCCATTTCCTTCCTTCCTTAACTTCCTTCCTCTTTACCTTCCTTCTTTCTCTCCCTCTCCTCATCTTTCTTCCCTCTTCCTCCTTCCCTATTTTCCTTCCTCCCTCCCTCCCTCCCTGCTCTAATCTTCTTCCTCCTTCCGTCCTTTACTTCCTTCTTCCTTTCCTCTTCCTTCCTTTCTTCCTTCCTCCATTTCATTCCGTTCTCCCTCCCTCCATAATCTTCTTCCTCCTTCTTAATTCCTTCCTCCTTCATTTTCCTCCTTCTCCTTCTTCCCTTCAGCCTTCCTACATTCCTTCCTTCCCCACGCTCTAATCTTCCTTCCTTCCTTCCTTCCTTCCTTCCTTCCTTACTTCCTTCCTTCCTTCCTTCCTTCCTTCCTTCCTTCCTTCCTTCCCTTCCTTCCTTCTTCCTTCCTTCCTTCCTGCTGTTTACATAAATACAAACCAAAGAAACCATAACCCATCGGTGGCAACCATCATACCGACACCTTTGAGTCCCCCCGGGGTCCCCAGGCCGGCTGGAGGAACCAGGTCTTCGGGGCCTTTCAGAGAGTGGTCAAAGTGGGGCCAGTATTATTTCCGCAGGGATGATGTTCCCCAGAGAGGGAGCCCCCTTGGAGAAGGCCTTTCTTCTGGGTCCCACCCGATGGACCTTCTTAAGAGAGAGGACCCCTTACATTCCCTGCCTCCCCACTACGGTGGCCTGAGTAGATGTGACCAGTGACCTTCACGTAATCACATAATCATGCCGTGTAGGATGATAACATTTCTGTAATTTGGAAAACAGCAGCTTGTACATTTTAAGTTTTTCTTCCCAGCTGATACATTCGGTAGGTGTCTTCCTTCTAAGCATTACTAAGCAAGAAGGTGCCTTAAAAATAAGGTCTAGTGCAGGGGTAGGCAGCCGTGGCTCTTTTATGACTCGTAGACTTCATCTCCCAGAATTCCTGAGCCAGCATGAGGGAAACTTTGGGCCCTTCATGACTCGTGGACTTCAACTCCCAGAATCCCTGAGCCAGCATGAGGGAAACTTTGGCCCCTTCATGACTTGTGGACTTCAACTCCCAGAATTCCTGAGCCAGCATGAGGGAAACTTTGGCCCCTTCATGACTTGTGGACTTCAACTCCCAGAATTCCTGAGCCAGTGTGGCTTTTCTCGCTGCCAGCGGGCTCACCACGAAGGAGCATCCGGGCAGGCCCGCGCCGGACGGAGCGAGAATAAAGACACAGAATCAATTTCTCCTCGGGGTGAAATGAGCCCAGAACAGAGCCAGGCAAATCTCTTTTATTAGTTCAGCAAAATATGGGTAGTTACATGGGGCAAGCAAGGGGGGTTGCATTCTAGCTCAGCAAACTATAGGTGATTTCATGAAGCAAGTAAAAACAGTTACAAAAGGCAGGCAATAGCAGTTTTCATGAAGCAGGCAAAAGCTGTTACATTCTTTCAGATAAGCATTCCATTGGAAGGCAGTTTGTGTGTGTGATGCAGTTACTCTGTTCAGCTATATGCTTATGTTACAATTTGTTGCTAAACAGCTTTGTGCAGAGTTTCTCATGTCCTTGGCTCCTGTTTCATGTGAGAGTCATTGGCCTAGCCCAGGGGTAGGCAACCTTGGCTCTTTTATGACTCGTGGACTTCAACTCCCAGAATTCCTGAGCCAGCCATGCTGGCTCAGGAATTCTGGGAGTTGAGGTCCACGAGTCATAAAAGAGCCAAGGTTGCCTACCCCTGGCCTAGCCACACTGCAGGAGCCTGAACCAAACATTTTCCCAACAGCCAGCATGAGGGAAACTTTGCCCCTTCATGACTTGTGGACTTCAACTCCCAGAATTCCTGAGCCAGCATGAGGGAAACTTTGGCCCCTTCATGACTTGTGGACTTCAACTCCCAGAATCCCTGAGCCAGCATGGGGGAACTATGGCCCCTTCATGACTTGGGGACTCCAACTCCCAGGATTCCTGAGCCAGCATGGGGGAACTTTGGCCCCTTCATGACTTGTGGACTTCAACTCCCAGAATTCCTGAGCCAGCATGAGGGAAACTTTGCCCCTTCATGACTTGGGGACTCCAACTCCCAGAATTCTGAGCCAGCATGAGGGACTTGGCCATTCATGACTTGTGGACTTCAATTCCAGAATTCCTGAAGCCAGCATGAGGGAAACTTTGCCCCTTCATGACTTGTGGACTTCAACTCCCAGAATTCCTGAGCCAGCATGAGGGAAACTTTGGCCCCTTCATGACTGGTGGACTTCAACTCCCAGAATTCCTGAGCCAGCCTGGCTCAGCTTGGAAACCTCTCCCTTTCCCCTCAGCATGGCTGGCTCAGGAATTCTGGGAGTTGAAGTCCACGAGTCACAAAAGAGCCATGGTTGCCTACCCCTGGTCTAGTCAGTCAATAAATTGATAGCGTGCCATCAGGTTCTTGTTGACTTCTAGCAACCCATTCAATAGGTTTTTTTTCTCCGTGACGGGGCCTTTAAAGACGGCCTTCCTAACTCTGTGCAATTCTGTCCTCGCATTTTTCTTATTTATTTATTTTTCTCCTTCTCTTGTTAGGTGACTCTCTATTTGTTTAAAGAACTGCCGATGCTTCTCTGGAACCCATCGGCTTCCGAGATCGCCTTGCTCCGTGACTGGCTTCTGAATTACAATCTGACCGAAGTGGAGAATAAACTTGCTTGCATTATCCTGGAAGAGATGAATTGGGGCCCTAGTGAGCAGCAGGTATGTATGAAACTTTAGGTAGCGAAACGGGCGATGAGTTTATTTCATCAATAGCAGAGCGTCTGTGTAGTCCAGGGTTAGGATCCCGGCATTTCACTTAAGTTACCTTACCAGTGTTTCTTTTGATCGTTTCAAAGGTTATCTCTAATTTGGTAATGAAATGTTTGGAAGAAGAAAACCAAGCAGGGTGAACACCAGAATCCCAGCATTCCTCTCCTCCTCCTCCTCCTCCCTCTCTCCTTCCCCTCCCCATCCTGCTCCCCCTCCCCTTCTTTTCTCCCTCTCCTCTCCTCTCCCTTCCCTTTCCCCTTCCCTCCATCTCCTTCTCCCTCTCCCCCTCCCCCTCCTGTTTCCTCTCCTCTCCCCTTCCCTTCCCTTCCCCTCCCTGTCCCCTTCCTCCTCTCCTCCCCTCCCTTCCCCTCCCCTCTCCTTCCCTCTCCCTCTCCCTCTCCCTCCTTTCACTCTCCTTCCTCCTCTCCTCCTCCCCTCCCCTCTCCTTCCCTCTCCCTCTCCATCCTCCCTAACACTCTCCCTACCTTTTCTCTCCACCTACTCTCTCCTTCTTTCTCTCTCTCCTCCACTACCTCCTCCCATCAACCCCCTCTCTGCCTCCGTTCACTCTCCCCTGCTCTCCTCCTGTTTCACCCCTCCCCTCCCCTCTCCTTCTCTCTCCTCTCCCTCCTGTTCACTTCTCCTCATCTCCTCCCTCCCTCCCTCCTCTTCCTCCTACTCCTCTCCTCCCTCCTCTATCCTCCTCTCTCCCTCCTCCTCTCACCTCCCCTTCTCCCTATCTCTCTCCTCCTCCCCTCCCCCCTCCCCCCTCCCTAAACTCATGCATCTTAAAGTTGCTGAGTTTGACTAAGGCTATCCTACGGGATTCATCAGTCAACAGTATCTTACATTCTAAGGTTGTTTTCAGTTGAAAAGAATAAACCCCAGGACGGCTCTTTTAAACACACCAGGATTAATAAACTGTTTTTTTTTTTTTCTTCTTCTTGTAATTTGGGTTTTGTTTAAACCTGCCCAGCGTATGAATCGTCATATAGAACTTTTTTGTATCCTACTTTTGGAATGGCTTTGTGGCTGCAATAAATAAATGAAATATTTAAAAAAGAGCAGCTCCCCCTTCACTAGCAAATGGTTAGGGAGCCCCATGGAACAAAAAAAATGTGTCCTTACCTTGGAAACCAGCAAGATGTTTTTGACCCAGGGCCACCTCCACATCGGTCCGGCAGTCCATGCGGAAGTAGCATTGATGATCTTAGAAGCGTATCAGAAGTATCTCCCCCAGAAGCCCTACAGCGGACTCCTTTCCGAAAGCTTCAAACAGGTGCCTCCCTTTCATTGCTTCTCTTAGTTGCCAGTTGAGGTAATAAGCCATATTTAACGTGGTTGCTAGAACAACCAATTTTATGGGTTAAATTAAATTAAAGTGCTCTAATGCAGGGGTCCACAACCTGTGGGCCACTGCCAGTGGTGGGATTCAGCCAGTTCGCACCAGTTGAACCGGTAGCTAATTATTTGTTGCCCAGGCCCAGAATGGACTTCTGGAAGCGGCATCCACACAGAGAACCGGTTATTTTCAGGGTAGGCCTTACCTCAACTCCGGCACCGACAGCCCCACCCAGCCGGTCCACTTCTTCTGGGGCCGAAGTTCTGCAGCTGCACTCGGGCCTGCATTTTGCGGTCACGGCCTTTCCAGAAGGCCTCAGCAGCTGTGTACCGAGCTATGGATTGAATCCATAGCTTGGTGCTCGGCTGCTGATGTCTTGCAGAACCGAGCTACGGATTGAACCCATAGCTCGGTTCTCGGCTGCTGAGGAATGCTGGCTCAGGAATTCTGGGAGTTGAAGTCCAAAAATCATCAAAGGGGGCCATAGTTCCCCTATGCTGGCTCAGGAATTCTGGGAGTTGAAGTCCACAAGTCATGAAGGGGCCAAACTTTCCCCCATGCTGGCTCAGGAATTCTGGGAGTTGAAGTCCACCAGTCATGAAGGGGCCATAATTCCCCCATGCTAACCCAGGAATTCTGGGAGTTGAAGTCCACGAGTCATAAAAGAGCCAAGGTTGCCTACCCCTGGTGTAGGCCTTACTTTTGGGGAAACGCGGTAGTAGCTAACAGTCTTTTGGGTTGACAACCGGGCAGTTCTTTGAGCAGTAAAAGTTTTGGGGTCCTTCGGGAAGACCTGAGGGACATTGGGCCACCCTTTTGTCTGAAACGGTACGGGCTTTCCTGCCTGAGCAGGGGGTTGGACTAGAAGACCTCCAAGGTCCCTTCCAACTCGGTTACTCTGTTATTCTCTTCCGTTCGCTTCTCTCTCCCAGGTCTCCTATCTGGCCAGCATTGTCCGTTACGGCGAGACCCCCGAAAGCTCCTTCAACCAGTGGGCCTGGGGGATGATTTTGAGATTAAAGCTGCATAGGAATGATTATGGCGTGCAGGGACCCTGGCCTCCAGCCCCCATCCCTGATTTGATGGATTCACCCACCTTTCATCCGCTGCTGAAGGCGGTCAGATCTAGTCTCCCCATTGGCTGCTACCTGGCCTTGGCTATGTCCACTGTTGGCCACAGGTAAGGATTCCTTTTCCTCGTGCTTGTAATTCATGTTTCTTCAACACCCTCTGTCGTTTAGAACAGAGGTCCCCAACCTGTGGGCTGCAGCCCATTACCGGGCCGTGGCCTGTTGGCCACCGGGCCGCGTGGGTGGCTGGCCGGTTGGCACGTGCACAGTCTCGCTCGCACGAGTGTCACGGGCATTTGCGGTCCCACTCGAGTGTCGCCATTGGTGTTTGTGGCCCCACTCAGCGAGCCTTGCCATGAGCGTCACGGACGCTCACGGCCCACTTGCGGGAGTGCTCACAGCCCCACACGCGTGCATATGTTCACTCCTCCACGAAACTATACCTTCTTTCTCCCTCCCCCCTGCTCCAATCCCAAAAGGTTGAGGAACTCTCTATATATCTATATCTATATATCATATCTATATCTATCTGTCTATCTATCTATCTGTCTGTCTGTCTGTCTGTCTGTCTGTCTGTCTGTCTACCTACCATCTATCTATCTGTCTGTCTGCCTGTCTATCTGTCTCTATCTCTATTTCTATCAACCATTTGCTATCTATTTCTTTTCTTTTCTTTCTATCTGTGTATCTATCTATCTATATCTATCTATGTCTCTTTCTATCAACCTTTTGCTATCTCTTTCTAAATCTATCTATCTATCTATCTATCTATCTATCTATCTATCTATCTATCTATCTATCTATCTATCTAACATCTGTGTCTGTCTATTTCTATCAACTTTTTCATTCCTTCCTTCCTTCATTCTCCTTCCTTCCTTCCTTACTTCCTTCTTTCCATTCTTCCTTCCTTCTTCTTCTTCTTCCTTCCTTCATTTCTTCTTTCTTTCTTCATTCTTTCTTTCTTTCTTATTCTTTCTTTCTTCTTCTTCTTCTTTCTTTCTTTCCTTTCTTTTTCTTTCTTTCTCTTTCTTTTTTTTTCTTTCTTCTCTATCCTTCTTCTCTCTCTTCTCTCTCTCTCTCTCTTTTTTTCTTCGTGAAGTCACACTTTCCATCATGACTTTGAACTTCCCTTCTGTTTCTTGAAGCTCCGATAACTTTTTTCCCCCCGGCTAAGTTTGGATTCAGGGTTGGCCAGGATTGTAAATAAATTCTGGTTTAGTCACAATGTTTCCCTTTGTGAATTTCACGTTGCTTTCTCTACGGCAATGTTTAAGCATATCTGGGCGGTTCCATCTGTGGTTTTTGTGGGAGCGCTTTACAAAAATGGATCTTTGTGTGACTTCCTTCTCATTCTTCTCATCACCCATGGCAAAATCTGCCAATCCAGCGTCTGCTCCGCCAGAACAAACGTTAGCAACCTGGAGCTTCTGTGTTTCTGATTCTGTTGTGTTCAAAACTAGGTGTGTTTTCTTTCCATATTGATAAAGATTGCTTGGGACATCCCCATTTCTTTTTTTAGAAGTACAATTCTCAAGGTTCTCTTTGTAGGGAGCCAGGGCAGTTAAGCCAACGTAGAATTAATTGATTATAAACCTACGGATAAATGGGTAGAACATCTGAGAATCTACTTTCTTACCTAGCTTAAGGTAGAAAATCCCCCAAAGGGGTGTTGTTAACGCTGCTAACATCGAATATTTTTGCTTTGACAACAGTTAGAGATGCAACCATTTTCTTCTTATGTTTTACTTTTAGAGTTAGATAATGCTGGGGGGGAGAGGAATGTGCATGAGAGTTTAGATAGACATAACAATACTGGATTTGGTGTGTGAACCAAGGTTAATGAAATAAGAGATGATAAGAATTGGCGGGCTGGAGAACTGGAGGGAAAGCCTGCATTTCAAGCTAATCGGGGAATGTGATTTATGACTGTTAATTGGAGGAGGGAATTGTGCTTTGATACTATGTGTTCAGGGGAGGGGAATTCAGTTTTTGGCTTCGATTGTGTTAGTGCTGATTCTATGTTTCTCAAATAAAGATTCTTTGAGGTAAACAATGCCTCGAAGTTCTTTGAAGAGTTTCATCTGTCGGAACCATGACAGGTGTTTTGATACCAGCAATTCGAAAGTATCTGCCCTCGAAACTGAACCAGGTTTAAAACCAAATGGGAGCCCCGTTTTAAGCGTTATTCTTCCCTCCATTTATCTGCCAGGGCCAACTTGGATTCGGTATCCACGAATCTGCAAAATGAAATATATTTCTTTCTCTTGACAGCATTGAGAACTTCTGTGCTGAAGGGGTCCCTTTTTTGGGCATTCTGGTACAGTCACGGCATTTGAGAACCGTGGTTCACGTCCTGGATAAAGTGTTACTTCTCTTCTACCCGTGCCATTATTACCTTCTCAAGAACGAAAAGTGAGTTGAGATTTACCTCGCGCTTTGATCATGATTTGGCTGGTCTTTTCACCCCATTGGTCTCTAAGCCTTCTCGGAAGACCTCAGAGTCACACGCCTGAAATCCAAAACGTTTTGCTGAGGGTCCCATCACTGAGGCAATGTCATACAGGTAGTCCTTGACTTAGAGCTGTTCACTTAGTGACTGTCCCAAGTTACAACGGCGCTGAAAAGAAAATGACCGAAGACTGTTTTTCAGGCTTAATGACCATTTCAGCATCCCCAAGGTCACGGGATCAAAATTCAGACACTTGACAACATGTATTTTATGCATGACAGTGAGAACAATTAACCAGTGGAACAACCTGCCTCCAGAAGCGGTGAATGCTCCAACACTGGAAGTTTTTAAGAAGAGACTGGACAGCCATTTGTCTGAAATGGTATAGGGCAGGGGTAGGCAACCTTGGCTCTTTTATGACTCGTGGACTTCAACTCCCAGAATTCCTGAGCCAGCCATGCTGAAGGAAAAGGGAGAGGTTTCCAAGCTGAGCCATGCTGGCTGAGGAATTCTGGGAGTTGAAGTCCACGAGTCATGAGGGGGCCAAAGTTTCCCTCATGCTGGCTCAGGAATTCTGGGAGTTGAAGTCCACAAGTCATAAAAGAGCCAAGGTTGCCTACCCCTGGTATAGAATTTCCTGCCTGAGCAGGGGGTTGGACTAGATGACCTCCAAGATCCCTTACAACAACAACAACAACAATAACAACAACAACAACAACATCATCATCATCATCATCATCATCATCATCATTATTATTATTATTATTCGGTGTCCCACGGAGATGGGATGATTGTTTGTGACCTTCCCAGCTGGCTTCCAATGGATAGAAGCCAGATTCACTTAACAAGTGCAGTGATTCGCTTAACGAATGTGGCAAAAAGGTCTTTAATGGGACAGTTGCCTTCGCAGTTGCCTCGCTTGGCAAAGGAAATTTTGGTCTCCATTGTGGCTACTGGTCAAGGACAACCTGTATCCCAGAACCCCGTGATTAAGCCTTCAAGTGATGTTCTACCTTGCTCTGAAAAACCCACCTGTGGTTTGGATCTTAATATTGTCCATCTCTTCTGCATTTTGTCTAGGGAGATTCTCAGCCCTTCAGGTCGTGCTTGTCCCAAAGGTGTTTTTTTTCAGGAGGCAACTGGACTTTCTTGTTTTTTCTTTGAAGACGTTTTGCTTCTCATCCAAGAAGCTTCTTCAGCTCTGACTGGATGGTGGGGAAATGGAAGGATTTATATGCAGGGCACAACATAGGAGGACAAACCCATCAGGACAAGAGTCAGCCGTCCGTCTGCATTTAAAGGACAAAGGCCGCTTTTCGAAGACAGCAAAGTCCACATTTTGGACAGAGGACCGCTGGTTTGAAAGGGGTCCAAGAGGCCATCTAGGTCAACACTGAACAGAGGGGGAGGGATCTGACATCATCTATCTCCAGTCTACAACACCGTCCTTTCAGCAGTCCCAAGAAGGCTCCACCCCCATTTGCACCACTCAGGTGACCCTGAGGGCGCAGATAAGCCTCCAAGTGGCCTCAGCGATTCTCAGGAAGAGTACTAACGACCAGATGACTGCAAGGAATATAAATCTTTCCATTTTCCCACCATCCAGTCAGAGCTGAAGAAGCTTCTTGGATGAGAAGCGAAACGTCTTCAAAGAAAAACAAAGAAAGTCCAGTTGCCTCCTGAAAAAAAAAGCACCCTTGGGATGCCTTCTATAGGGCTGCTCCACTTGATAATCCGTTGCTCTTCTCGCGCTATGACGGAGGGAGGGTTTCGGCTGGGGTATGAATCGAGAAGCTTCTGCCATTGACCGGATAACTAGACGGCCAACTTGTTTGTGGCTTTCCTAGGTTTCTCTCCTTCTTCCACCAGTTCCTTCAGCTGGACAGTGGTGCTCCCCAAGGCATGACTCAGCAGATGACCCACAGGGTGACTCAGCATTTGACCTGGACAAGCTACGGCAAAAACGTGAAGCTGTTGAACTCCATGATTCAGGTCAGGAAATAGATGCGCATCGGAGGTCCCTGAAGACCCTTATTCTGCCTTCCAATCAGACAAGAGGACTGGGATCCCATGAAACAGAGGTCCCCATCCTGTCTCGGTGGGCGGACCGGAGGGAAAGGGAAGGGGAAGCATTTTACGCACACGTACGCGCAAGCGGGGCCGCGGCGAGCACATGCGCGATGCAAACGGGGCAAAGCGCTAGTGGCCACGTGACACTCGCTAGCCCTGTCCCATTTTCACCATGCGGGCACCAGCGCCGGCCCGTTTTTGCCACGCGGCACCCGGTTTAAGTCGTGTGGAGCCCCGTTTAGGCCACACGGAGCCCTAACCCTAACCCTTGCCACACTTGTAAAGTGAATCACTGCAGTTGTTAAGTTGGTAACGCGGTTGTTAAGTGAATCTGGTTTCCCCCATTGACTTTATAATAATGATAATTAAGTTGGAAGGGACCGTGGAGGTCATCTAGTCCAACCCCCTGCTCAGGCAGGAAACCCTACACCATTCCAGACCAATGGCTGTCCAGCCTCTTCTTAAAAACCTCCAGCGCTGGAGCATTCACAGCTTTGCTTAACCACATAAAATGGGGCACGGTTCCCTTAACCACTCCCTCGCTTAAGCAGCAGAAATTTCGGGCTGAATTGTGGCAATTTGAGGACATCTGTGTAGGTCTTGGATCTCCCCCCCCCCTTTTTACTGTGAGCCCAATAATCGCCCTCTCTGCTTTATTTCGACAGGGCCACATTTTTATGAGCAGCCACCCCAGCGGAATCGGCCCGGCTGCCGTGTTCGAATTCTGGGTCCAGCTCCTGACCAGCCAGCCGCTGTGGCACAAGGAGAGAGCCGTCCTGGAGCTGATGGACGGCCTGTGCCAAGCTGCCTTCCAGTTCAACCAGGAGGACTGTGTGCAGAAGTTGCTCTACCAGCAGCACAAGGTACACGGGTCTTCCTCCCATCTGACTTTCTGACAGAGATTTCCAGCGGTGAATAGCCTCGTCGTGATTTCCGACACTGATAAAACGGTTACGCCCAAGAACGGGACTTTCCGACTTCTTATCTGAGCCACTAGCAGTATCATTTTGGTGGCAGTCTTGTTCTCCTGTTCTTGGAAGCGAGGCCTTCTGGAGTGAAACGGAAACCAGCCTGGGAAAGAACCTAGTTGCCTAGGTTTGATGAATATTAGTTTCGCCTCTTAGACATCTATGGAATGGAATAGATCTGGAAGGGACCTTGGAGGTCTTCTAGTCCAACCCCCTGCTCAGGCAGGAAACCCTATACCATTTCTTAAAATCTCCAGTGTTGGAGCATTCACAACCTCTGGAGGCAAAAGCTGTTCCACTGGTTAATTGTTGTGACTGTCAGGAAATTTCTCCTTAGTTCCAGGTTGCTTCTCTCCTTGATTAGTTTCCATCCGTGGCTTCTTGTCCTGCCTTCAGACGCTTTGGAGAACAGATTGACTCCCTCTTCTTTGGGGCAGCCCCTGAGATATTGGAAGACTGCTATCCTGTCCCCCCTCGTCCTTCTCTTCATTAAACTAGACTTGCCCAATTCCAGCAGCCGTTCCTTATATGCTTTAGCCTCCAGTCCCCTAATCATCTTTGTTCCTCTTCTCTGCACTCTCTCTCTATATCTCTCTATATCTATATCTATCTATATCTATCTATATATATTTATCCACAAGGGGTTGGGTTCACACAACAGACCCTGCCAGATCCAAACAAACCGCATGATGGATTGATACCAATCTTTGAAGCGTATTTTTCCATGGCTTCTAATCAGGGATCAACATTTATTTTTAGAAAATTAAAGTTCCAGAAAATTTAAGTCAGGTAGGGAAGATATGTGGTGGACCTTGTCAGTTAAAGAATTCTGGTTGGTGGGGTCCAGGAAGAGAGCCTTCTTTGCCACTCCCCCTCCTTTGGATTATACTCCCCCAGGGCGGGGGGATGTGGGCTCCCAGTTCCTTGGCTTTTTGAAAATACCTAAAGTCTGGCTCTGGCATCTCGTTTGAAGCTGAAAGAGGAGCACAGTTAGCATTCTGAAGACCCTCTCCCTGCCTTTTAATTAACTTTTGAGGTCACATTTTTAACTATTCTTGCCGTATTTTAAATGTTTATATGCCATTTTGGTGCTGCTAATGTTTGTACCCCGTCCAGGGTCCCTCCACGAAGGAGATGGATGGTTTCTAAATATGATAGATAAATAAAGTTGCTTATGTCCCATTGTTATGGAAGAACCCTATAAGGAGGCGGCTTTATCTCACCCACATGTCCTCTCTTTTCCTCAAATCTCCCAGAATGCTCTGGGCTATCACAGTGACAAAGGGCTGCTGTCTTCCTTGGTCAGCTGGATTGTGGCAGGCAACATCACACCTTCCTTCATCGAGGGAAATGCTAACTCCACACAGGTAAGAGTTGAAATGCTAAAATTAGCTGGGAGTTTATGGCCCGTTCTTGTAGGACAGGGGTCCCCAACCCCTGGGCCGTGGACTGGGACCGGGCCGCGGCAGGCCAGCAACCGGTCCGCACAAACAAGCAAAGCCCCATCCGCGGGATGCAGGCAGCACATAAAACCACGCACCCTCCGGTTCATGGGAAAACCTCTCTCCACGGAACCAGTGGTCCCTGGTGCCCAAAAGGGTGGGGACCTCTGATCTAATGGGTCCAAGAAGAAAGACCTTCATCCTGGGGGCTGCTTCCCTCTGGAACATCATCTCTTGGGAGATGAGATCAGCCCCCTCCCCTACTTTAACACTCTTTCCCAAGGCGCTGAAGAACCTGGTTTTTCCAACTGGCCTGGGGGACCCCAGAGTATGATGGAACCCATCCAATGGCTCATTTGATTGCTGTCATCAGGGAGTTGGGGGGTGGGGGTGAGATAGGAGTTACTGCTTTTTGTGTGGTTTGTACTGGGCTGTCGTCCTTGTCAGCTGCCCGGAAGTGAGTTGGGTGGCTATATAAATTTTCATAAATTAATCAACAGGCCAGTGTTGCTTTCTGACTTAACAGGTTTGGTTTGCATGGAGTGTCCTGAATATGGAGTCCATATTTGAAGAGGATTCCCAGCTCCGTAGAGTCGTGGTGAGGGAGCTGGTTACCAGTTCTGTTTCGCCTGACCAGGCTCTGAAGGTAAATCAGAAAATTATTCTTCATTTATACAGCATCTCTCAGAATAGAGAGGCTCTGCCTGGTGAATGTGGGATATTGATAAAAGAGAACATTGGTAGCTCAGGGTTGACATGAGGGATCCTTGGTGCTCTCTGAGCTTGGTTGTTTTCGTGCAGACATTTCATTACCCAAACTAGGTAACATCATCAGTGCTAGAAGGGAGAGAGGTGTGCAGGGAAGAGGAGGAGGAGGAGGAGGAGGAGGAGGAAGAGGGAGCTGTGGGGTCCTTGGTGCTCTCTGAGTTTGGTTGTTTTCTTGCAGACGTTTCATTACCCAACTAGGTAACATCATCAGTGCTAGCAAGGAATGGGTTTTGCAGAGCAGAGCAAAACCCATTCCACCCAGCACTGATGATGTTCCCGAGTTTGGGTAATGAAACGTCTGCAAGAAAACAAGCAAATTCAGAGAGCACCAAGAATGTGAGATATTGCCGTGGTTTTGATAGGGATGGCACCAAACCTAGTTAGACTTCGTTTAAGGTTAGGATGCCTTTGATTAGCTGATGCTACTCTGTATTTCTTTTGGGATAATACCACGTGTTATTTACATTTGAGGAGACTAGGATCGTAATATTAAGTTCTCAGAGCTTTTATTGTTATTTCTGTTTTTTAAAAAAGCTAACTTTTATTTAAGCACTTTTAATCAACTTTTTTTTTTAAAAAAAAATTCAAAATAACAAAAAGGGAGAGATCAAAAAAAGATGTAAAGTCCTAAGAAAGGGAGGGGTTGACTTCTTACTTTCTTCAGTACAGCTACACATGATGTCAACGCTGCTAATATTGGATATTATTGCTTTGACAAGATATGCAGAACTGTCTGGTATTTTTAGAGTTAATTCAGATGATGGTGGGAGGGGAGGAGAAAGATAAGGAATGAGCGGGATAAGGAACGGAAGTGAATCTTTGCCCTTCAGGCTCATTGGAAAATGTGAATTATGACTGCAAAATAGGGGAGGGGAATAGCCTGGAATGCTTTGTGTAAAGAAAGGGAAATTCAGATCTTGCCATCCATCCATGCTGTGCCGAGCTGTGTCCACTGATTAAAGACTTTTAGCATAAACAATGCCTGGAAGTTCTTTGAAGTGTTCCATTAGTCGGAACCATGACACATATATAGGTAATTAAACTCTGGATCATGATGTTGTTATCCATTTAATCAAGTCTGATTCTTGGCGATTCAGTGAGCCAGGTCTCTCCGTTTTTTGATCTTGCACTAAAATTAAACTCTTACTCTGGAGTTAAAAAGAAAACATAAAAACATCATATAAAAATACACATTTAACAATCCAAGTAACATTCATATATAACAGGGGTTTTCAAACTTGGCCCTTTTATGACAGGTGGACTTCAACTCCCAGAATTCGTCAGCCAGCATAGCATAGCATAGCTGGCTGAGGAATTCTGGGAGTTGAAGTCCATCAGTCATAAAAGGGCCAAGTTTGAAGACCCCTCATGTATAACAAGAAACTTCTTACTCCGAGGTTAAACATAAGCCTAAAAATACACTGTACATGCTGTATAATAAGAATCAAAATGGGCAATATTTCTAGAATCGTAACAAACCTAATTGTCAGATCCTAAAATCAAAATTGCATTTGTATCTTTCTCAAGCAAGAAGTACAGAAGAGGTCTCCAAATGCAAACAAAGCTAGGTAGTCTTTTGTCTTCCACCAGAGTAGTGAGTTTTGGCATCTCTGCCAATTCCACTAATTTCAAGATATCCATTCTTCAGTTACGGGAATTTGTGTACCTTTCCGCCTGTGTGCATATAAAAGTCTTATGAGGCCATTGTCACCTATAGAAGCAAAATCCTATGTTTTCTTTCAATCTGCTTACCCATGATACCTTAAAGAAAAGATTCGGGTTTCAATTTTACATTCATTTTTAATATTTTCTTACTCAAGCAAACATACCTGATCCCAATAGTTCTTGGCATCTTACATTTATACCAAATAGGTAAAACATTTTTAAATAATTGTGCTGTATCTCTGTTTTGGCAATGCTTCAGAACAATGAAGCTCTGGGAATGAAATGTTATATAAAAATGAATGAATCAATTACCGGAGACCATCTAACCCTCTCCTTCCTTCCTCCCTCCCTCCCTCCCTCCCTCCCTCCCTCCCTTCCTCCTTCATTCCTTCCTTCCTTCCTTCCTTCCTCTCCTTCCTTCTTTACTTCCTTTCCTTGCCCCTCCCTCCCTCCAGCCCTCACCTCCATGCGCCTACCCTCCTTTTTTCTCTTCCTTTCTCCTTCCTTCCTGCCTCCTTCCCTCCCTCCCCTTCCCTTCTCTTTTCCTTCCTTCCTTTCTCCCTCATCCTTGCCATCCTTCCTTACTACCAGCCCATCCTTCTTTACTGCCCTGCCTTCCTCCCTCCCCTCCTATTCCTTCCTACTCCCCCTTCCTATCATCCTCTCTCCCTTCATCCTTCCTTCTTTTCTTCATCCCTCTGTCACTTCTTTCCAACCTTTCATCCTCATCTCATCCTCCTCCTCACCCTCCCTCACTCACTCCCATAGAAAGCTCAGACCCAGCTCAAGCTACCCGTGGTGCCTTCTCTTCAGCGCCTGCTGATTTACCGATGGGCTCACCAAGCCCTGAGCACTCCGGTGGATCACCCTCTCCTACCGCTTATTTGCCAAAAATTCTTCCTTCTCTATTTACAGCGCCCGGGATTACAGGATGGGTGAGTTATCATTGGTCAGCGATGGGGGACTTTGCCGAACGGTGGGAGTTGTTTTGAATGCCGATAGCCCCACGATCAAATGGTCTACTCTAGTTATAAGAGTGTACAGACTCTGTGAGCCAGTTTGGTCTAGCGGTTAAGGCACCAGGATAGAAACCAGGAGACTCGGAGTTCTAGTCCCGCCTTAGGCATCAAAGCCAGCTGGGTGACTTTGGGCCAATCACCAGGAGACTGTGAGTTCTAGTCCTGCCTTAGGCACAAAATGCAGATAGGTGACTTTGGGCCAGTCACTAGGAGACTCTGAATTCTAGTCCTGCCTTAGGCATCAAAGCCAGCTGGGTGACTTTGGGCCAGTCACCAGGAGACTGTGAGTTCTAGTCCCGCCTTAGACATGATTGCCAACTGGGTGACTTTGGTCTAGTCCAGGGGTAGGCAACCTTGGCTCTTTTATGACTGGTGGACTTCAACTCCCAGAATTCCTGAGCCAGCATGGCTCTGCTTGGAAACCTCTCCCTTTCCCCTCAGCATGGCTGGCTCAGGAATTCTGGGAGTTGAAGTCCACCAGTCATAAAAGAGCCAAGGTTGTTTACTCCTGGTCTAGTCCCTCTCAGCCCAACTGGGGAAAACAGGAGGAAGGCGCATTAGATATGTTTGCTGCCTTGAGTTATTTATCAAAACAATAAAGGTGGGATATAAAAATCTAAAGGAATCTAAATAAAATACACGTAGAAAAGGCGTCCATATGCCCATATGTCCTAGAGAGCCCCACCCAACTGTCATTAAGGTGTATATATTTCAAAGAATGCTTTCAAAATATGTGTAGATATTTTTTTTTTTAAAAAAATGCGCACAAGAACGGGGAAGAAATGGCATAGAAGCAGGTGGGGAATTACACACCAGGAATACTAACGTAAGTTGATTTGTGTTGGTTATAAATCAGGGGTCCTCAACCTGTGGGCTGTTGCTCACTAGTGATCCGTGGCCTATTCACAACGGGGCTGCAGGAGTGGCTGGCTGGTGCACGCATGAGCATCACGGGTGCTTGGGGCCCCACTTGTGCAAGGGTCGTGGGCACTCAGGGCCCCGTTTGTATGAGGGTCACAGATGCTCAGGGCCCCACTCGTGTGAGTTTCGTGGGCACTCAGGGCCCCATTTGTGTGAGGGTTATAGGTGCTCAGGGCCCCATTTGTGTGAGGCTCACAGGTGCTCAGGGCCCCACTTGTGTGAGGGTCGAGTGCTCAGGGCTCCATTTGTGTGAGGGTCACAGGTGCTCAGGGCCCCACTTGTGCGAGGGTCACAGGTGCTCAGGGCCCCATTTGTGTGAGGGTCGCAGGTGCTCAGGGCCCCACTTGTGCGAGGGTCACAGGTGCTCAGGGCCCCATTTGTGTGAGGGTCGCAGGTGCTCAGGGCCCCACTTGTGTGAGGGTCGAGTGCTCAGGGCTCCATTTGTGTGAGGGTCACAGGTGCTCAGGGCCCCACTTGTGCGAGGGTCACAGGTGCT
>JALGBA010003348.1:0-19138 GCA_023970755.1 Azemiops feae | reverse complement strand
AATAGAATAGAATAGAATAGAATAGAATAGAATAGAATAGAATAGAATATAGGATAGGATAAGAAATAATAGAATAGAATAGAATAGAATAGAATAATGATAAGAGTAGAGTAGAGTAGAATAGAGTAGAATAGAATAGAATAGAATAGAATAGAATAGAATAGAATAGAATAGAATAGAATAGAATAGAATAGAATATGGAATGGAATAGAACAGAATAAGAAATAATAGAATAGAATAGAATAGAATAGAATAGAATAGAATAGAATGGAATGGAATGGAATGGAATAGAATAGAATAGAATAGAATAGAATAGAATAGAATAGAATAGAATAGAATAGAATAGAATAGAATAGAATAGAATAGAATAGAATGCTATATAGAATAGAGTAAAATAGAATTAGAATAGAACAGAATAAGAAATTAGAATAGAATAGAATAGAATGCTATATAGAGTAGAGTAGAATAGAATTAGAATAGAATATGGAATGTAATAGAACAGAATAAGAAATAAGAATAGAATAGAATAAGAAATAAGAAATAAGAAATAAGAAATAAGAAATAAGAAATAAGAATAGAATAGAATAGAATAGAATAGAATAGAATAGAATAGAATAGAATAGAATAGAATAGAATAGAATAGAATAGAATAGAATAGAATAGAATAGAATAGAATAGAAGCTGGAAGGCATCTTTGGAGGTCTTCTAGTCCAGCCCCCGATTGGGTGAAACCAGGTTTCATGGCAGTAACTGTGATGGGGATCTCCGAGTCTTCGCGGACAATCAATTCAATAGGAGCCAGCCTTGTGCGGTGGCAGCCAAAAAAGCCGTAGCCATCCTGAGTTGCCTTAAGAGAGGGATTCAACCAAGATGGCATGAGGGACTAGTACCACTCTTCAAAGCTTTAGTAAGGCCACACCTAGAATACTGCAACCAGTTGTGTGTGTGTGTATGTATAATTAATTTTTATAAGATAACATTCTTTAGTATTTAGCAAACGGCTAAATACTGGATTCAGGTGTTTAAAAAAAGCAATCCATAATAATTAATTTCTATATTTTCCTAATCAATATGTTAGTTAATAATATACTCCTTAAATCTTCTCTTCCCGTTTTTCTAGCCCCTGATAAAAATTCTCCCATCTTCTGAAGCACACCGAGTCTTCCTTCTCTTTCATCTTCCGTGTCGATCTGTCCATTTCTGCACAATCTTAAGATTTTCTTAATTGATTCTTCCGCCGTTGGTAGATTTTCATTTCCCCCCCAATATCGAACCAATGCTATTCTTGCTGCAGTCAACACATGTAAAATTAAGTCTATACATTCTTTCTCACAGTTTTCTACTATTGGGCTGAACAAAAAACAATTCTGGCTTCAAATCTTAGGTGCTTTTGAATCGTTTTCTCTAACCGTATGTCTATTTTGGACCAGAACCTTTGAGCTTTAGGGCAGGTCCACCAGATAGGATAGTAAGTAGCGACAAGGATGATCAGGGGAGTGGAGGCTAAAACACACGAAGAAGAACGGTTGGGCATGGCTAGTCTAGAGAAGAGAAGGACCAGGGGGGACATGATAGCAGTCTTCCAATATATGTGAGGGGGTCTCACAGAGAGGAGGGGGTTCCACCTATTTTCCAAAGCCCCCCCCCCGAAGGCCAGACAAGGAATAACGGATGGAAACTGATCACGGAGAGATTCAGCCTAGAAATTAGGAGAGATTTTCTGACCATGAGGACAGTCAATCGATGTTGCCTTACAGACATTGTGGGGGCTTCAATCACTGGAGGCTTTCAGGAAGAGACTGGACAGCCATTCTATCAGAAATGGTGTAGCGTATTCCTGCTTGGGTGGGGTGGGGGTTGGACTAAAAGACCTCCGAGGTCCCTTCCAGCTCTGTCCTTCTGTGATTCTGTAAGGGTCTCCTGCTTGAGCAGAGGGTCGGACTAGAAGACCTCCACGGTCCCTTCCAACTCTGTCCTTCTGTGATTCTGTAAGGGTCTCCTGTCTGAGCAGGGGGTTGGACTAGAAGACCTCCAAGGTCCCTTCCAACTCTGTGATTCTGTAAGGGTCTCCTGCTTGAGCAGAGGGTTGGACTAGATGACCTCCACGGTCCCTTCCAGCTCTGTGATTCTGTAAGGGTCTCCTGCTTGAGCAGAGGGTTGGACTAGAAGACCTCCACGGTCCCTTCCAACTCTGTGATTCTATGATTCTGCAAGGGTCTCCTGCTTGAGCAGGGGGTTGGACTAGAAGACCTCCAAGGTCCCTTCCAACTCTGTTCTTCTATGATTCTGCAAGGGTCTCCTGCTTGAGCAGGGGGCTGGACTAGAAGACCTCTAAGATCCCTTCCAACTCTGTTATTCCATGATTCTGTAAGGGTCTCCTGTCTGAGCAGAGGGTTGGACTAGAAGACCTCCACGGTCCCTTCCAACTCTGTGATTCTGTGATTCTGTAAGGGTCTCCTTCTTGAGCAGGGGGTTGGACTAGATGACCTCCAAGGTCCCTTCCAACTCTGTCCTCCTATGATTCTGCCAGGGTCTCCTGTCTGAGCAGCAGGTCGGACTAGAAGACCTCCGAGGTCCCTTCCAGCTTTCGTCTGATTGATTGGTTGAGGCGGGCCGGAACTGCAGCGGGATCGGCTGAAGCATCCCGTTTGGGGATCGATGCCCACCTTTTCCGAGGCCACGAAGCGGGTGGGGCGGAGAGGGATCGGAATGACTCTGCCTCAATGTCAGTGGGGGGTGGGGGGGCCTCTTTTAACCCCCCCTCCAATTCCTGCCTGTGTCTTCCGGGGGGGGGGGGGAGAAGAGTTCCTGTCAACTTCTGAGCAAGCCCAATCTCTCCTTTGGCTGAGTCCGTTTCTCTTTTCATGCAGAAACCTTGTGATTTCTCCCACGTGAGTCTTCAGGAAATGGCTGGAAGCATCCAAGGTAAAATCTTGCCCCCCCCCCGGTGGGTGGAGTGGAGGGGGGGGTCACTGTCCTGGGTGGACGGACAGGCCGTGATGATGGCTGTACGTTGATGACCGGCTCCCCTTTTGTGTCTCCTCTCCCCTTTGCGTGGCAGGGCCCGAACGGAGGATCGTCCTGGTGGGCAAAACCAGCAACGGGAAAAGCGCGACGGGAAACACCATCCTAGGAGCCAACATCTTTGACTTTGGGATGTCCTCTACGTCGGTCACGCAGACTTGCCAAAAAGAGGAGATGTGGTCGAAGGGCCGGAGGATCGTGGTGGTCGACACGCCGGGCTTTTTCGACACCCAGGTCCCCACGCGGGTAACGGCTGCCGAAGTGAAGAAGTGCGTGAGCATGTGCGTCCCGGGCCCGCACGTCATTCTGCAGGTGATGCGTCCGGGCCGTTTCTCCCAGGAGGAGAAAGACGTGGCCAAGCTGATCAATGAGATCTTCAGCTTGAACGCCAAGAATTACATGATCACCTTGTTCAGCCGGAAAGATGACCTGGAAGGGCAATCCCTGGAGGAATTCCTCTCCAAGGGAGACGCCGCGCTTCGGGAACAGCTGGCCCAGTGCGGGAACCGCTACCTGGCTTTCAACAACAAGGCCAAAGGGGAAGAACGGGAGGAGCAGATGGCCGAATTGATGACCATGATGGATGAGCTGGTGCAGAAGAACAAAGGTGCTAATTATTACACGGAAGCCATGATGAAGAAAGACGAAGAGCAGTATAAGGGGAAAAATTTCTCCTGGTGTTCTCTGCTCTAACGGACACCGGAAGACACGCCGAAGGCAGACATAAACAACTTCAAAGAGATGTATGGCTTCTCCTGGTGTTCTTTTCTCTAACGCAGTGGTCCCCAACCCCCGGTCTGTGGACCAGTACCAGACCGGGGCATGCCAGCAACCGGTCCGCAAAAAAAACAAGCAAAGCCCCATCCACGGGATGCAGGCAGCATACAAAACCACGTACTCTCCGGTCCGCGGAAAAATCTCTCTCCGCGTAACTGGTCCCTGGTGCCCAAAAGATTGGGGACCTCTGCTCTAATGGACACTGGCAAGCCTCTCTACTTGATCCTCTGCTCCAAGGGGGCAGCTCTGCCTTGCGTTTCCCCCCTTCTGCTCCGAGTTCTAATCCAGCCCTTTCCGGGAGACCGCCAAAGAACCCGAGTCCGAGATTCGTGGCGGAGTCACCCTGAGTCGATTCCTTCTCCCGAGAACCCGGTTCTCCCCTCGGACGACAGGGCCTGGGAAGATCCTGCCCTCAATCGGCCCCACAGCCTATATCTCCACCATCCTGAACCCAGGTCCTTCTGGAAGGACACTCTGTTTGGGGCTTCCCACCCATCAGTCCTTCCGGGTAGAGCTGACCAGGAAACTGCCACCACACGAAATATTAGAGCTCGGCTTGATTCAATATAGAGAATAGCAGCAGAATCCTGAAAGCCTTCGTTCCCGCTGGCATCAAAGAACATCAAGGCAGGGCATCCTTGAGCTTCTTTCTCACCCGTTCCTGTTTTCCCGGGGTGATTTCATATTTTCCTTATACAGTTGCCACATATTTACTGCTAGGCCATCTCTGTACTCTTCCATGCCACCTTCCAATGTCTTATGAGGACTCACGAGTGGATGGAATCAAGATCATGTGAACTGTTAATATCGCCTTATAAGGCCACTTGGAATCCAGCAGAATCCTGAAAGCGTCTCTCCTTCGTTCCCGCTGACACCAAAGCACATCAAGATGATGGAGCCTTGAGCTTCTTTCTCACCCTTTCTGTTTTCCTGGGGTGAATTTATGTTTTCCTAACAGCTGCCAGGTATTTTCTTTGGGACTTCCCCATCTGTCAATCCTTCGAGATAGACCAGGCCGAGAAACCCCCGACACAAGAAATATTAGACTGTATTGGTACAGATTATACCATAGTAGCAGAATCTTGAAAACGTCTCCCCTTCGTTCCTGCTGGCACCAAAGAACATCAAGGCAGTATTCTCTTTCTTCTTTTTCTTTCAACCTCTAATTTAAGTCTGTCCATTTCCGCACATTCTTGTATTTTTTGAATTATCATTTTCCATTTTTCTCCTGTGTTGCGCGAATAGGATTCTTGCCGCAGTTATCCCACGTGGAATCAAGAATACACTTTGCTTATCCGTCTTTTCTGGCATTATGCCTAATAAAAAAAAAAGTTCAGGTTTCAAAATTGACACGTTTTCCCAACCTCTTTTCTAGCCAAGTATGTATTTTTGTCCAATACCCCTTTGCTTTTAACACACGTCCGCCACACATGGTAATAAGTAGCTGACTAATGCTGTCAAACCTGGGACTTCTTTTAAACAAATGGCTGGAGAAAAGAAGAAAGGATTAGGAACTAAATTTGTATCAGTGAATGATAAACTCAGACAACACGTTTGTGGAATAAGTACTGCTGAATTGTATGAAAAATGAATAAAAACTTAAAAAAAAAAAAACAGAACAAAGAACATCAAGGCAGGGCAGCCTTGAGCTTCTTTCTCACCCGTTCCTGTTTTCCCGGGGTGATTTCACGTTTTCCTTATACAGCTGCCACATACGGAGAATGGCCTGGTCGGTCCCCTCAGCCTAGCCGGCTCCGTGCAGCAACACGCTCGCAAAGCAGAGGGGAAGGGGGACAAGGAACGAGGGAGAATCTACCCAAGGGGTGGGTCAGAATGGAGGGTCTCCCCCCCCCAAATACTGGAATGCTGTTATCACGTCCCCCCCTAAATCCTTCTTTTCTCCAGACTGGCCATTCCCAAATCCTGCAACCATCCATCGTACGCTTTAGTCCCCAGGCCTTTAATCCTCTCAGTTACTCTTCTCTTCTCCCTCTTTCTGGAATCTCGACCCTTTTTTTTTTTTTTTTGTGATGTGGGAGACCAAAAAGTCGATGCAGAATTTTTTCCTTGCCAGCCGGACTGGAGATCAATTTTCTTCGGAGGAAGAGACACCCGAACCCGTTTCCCCTCTGAAGCGAGCGGAGGCTTCTGGGGACCCCCCCCCTAGGACTGGGCTTCAGGAGCCGTTTGCAAAAGGGGGGGGCCTGGAGGTGCCCCCTCCCCAGAGACTTTCCCCAGTGCTGAGTCCTCATCCAGGACCGCCTGACCTTCTTGCTCAGACTCCCCCCCCGATCCTGTCCCTCCCCTTCTGCTCTGCCTCTGCCCCCCCCATGCCGTTCTCCCAATTGCCTGGCAGAGTCCTTGGCCTGGATGCCCCCCCTCTTGTGTCCTCCCTCAGATCAGAAGGTCTCCTTGCCAAGGCCGGCCTGACTGCAGCCCTCTGTCCACCCCCTTTAGGCCCTTCCGGTGCCCTTATCCACTCCCCCACTCTGCCCTAAGTCATATTCCATAGAGGGGGGTGGGATAAACCAAACAGGGAGGAAGGAATCCAAGGACCAAGTGTGAATCTGGGTCCCAGGCAGCCCCACCAGCCCTAGAAGAGCTCCTGGACACACACACAGCCCGCCCAGAAGGCTGGGAAGAGTGAACCTTCGTAAACTGGTGAGCACTTCCTGGATGCCAGGTACAAGCAGGGCCATAAAATGCACCTGGGACCTTGTCTGGGTTCAACCTGGGCGCCGCGGGGACCAGGCGGGTGTTCTGGGCCCGCTTCAAAACCTCATCCCAAGAATAGTAGAACTCGTGGAAGCGGTTTCTTCCGAAAGGCGCTTTTATTAGGCGAAGTTGACAGCAGGCATAACGGACAGGATCTGAGCGGGTTTCCCCGCTCAGATCGATCGGTTAAAAGTGTCCCGAGCACAACCCCACCCCATCGTTCACCTGGTCGGTTCCAACAGGCCAATCCCCAGGTGTTAATGTCCGTTGTGGGGGGAAAGGAGAGAACATCAGGCCGCCTCCAGGCTGCAGCGATGTTTTGTCGGCTTTTCGCGCCTTCCCTCGCGAACGCGGAGATAAACCGGTTGCCGGAGGTACATTCCTTTCTTCTCCCCCCCTTTACTAGCTGACAACAAGGGTGAGAGAAAGTTCACAGAAGAATTATGCAGAAACCGCAAAGTGTTACCTTGTAGCGATAGAGGAAGTCAAGGCCGTCACCGGCAAGCACTCCCCCCTCCCCTCCAGGAGTATGGCAGAACCCAGGAAGAGAAGAGAATGAGGTTTGGGTTAGGAAGGGGGGAAAAGGCCCATTAAGATATGGGTTCTGACAGCGGGTCTCTCCCCCTGTCATCCGTTCCTCGGTTTGCCTTGTTTGCCTTGTGCTTTGACTTTGCCTTGCGGACTAGAGCAGGGCTTTTCAACCTGTGGTACGCGTACCACTTGTGGTACATTAATGAGTGGCAGGTGGTAGGCAGCCCTGCCTAGCCAAATGTAGTGGGGGAGGGAAAGAGCCAGCGCAGGCAAGGACTTGCTGTGAGAGAGTCCTCTGGAGCTGCAGATTTTACTTATGAATGGAGCCATTTGGGGAGGCTGCAGCTCCAGAGGACTCTCTCACAGTAAGTCCTTGACTGCGCTGGCTCTTTCCCTCCCCCACTACATTTGGCTAGGCAGGGCTGCCTACCACCTGCCACTCATTAATGTACCACAAGTGGTACGCGTACCACAGGTTGAAAAGCCCTGCTCTAGTCCGCAAGGCAAAGTCAAAGCACAAGGCAAACATCAGCCCTCAGGGCATGCCAAGGTAAAAGGCACGAATCAACGCCGGGGGAGTCTAAGCCAAAGCAAACAATGGTTCCTGGCCAAGACTCACTCCCCATGGCTTCTCCTTAAGTTATTCCCTTCCAGGTGTTCCTTTTGAGGAGGGGTGGGGCGATCTCCTCCTGAGTAGCCTTGCAACGCTTCTCTGAGCTTGCTTCCGCTCCACTCTCCCTGCCCTTGGATCGAGCAGGGGAGGCAGCTGTTCCTCATCAGAGGGGATCTGCTGCCTATCAGCACCACTGGCGGTCAGCAGCCCATCCTCCCCTGTGTCTGTGAGGGCAGGCAGCTCTCCATACAGTCAACCACCTCCCCCAATGCCTGAGGGGCCTGGGGCAGCATTGCCCTCAGCCCCTGGCCTCTTCAAACATGACAAGGAAGACGTGCCATCCCCGTCAGATGGTCCCGGTTCCAACTCCCCTCCTCCTCCTCCGAATCGGGCTCCAATGGGGCCAAGACACAGAGATACATAGGAGAGCCACACGGAATCTCAGAGGATTGTCGGGATAAATTAGATATTGTCAAACATGAGATGATCAGGTTGGCTACTGATCTCCTTGGTGACGGTGAGCTGCACGGTTGGACATTGGCTTTTCCCTGTCCTGAGGATTTCGCTGCCTGTTATTCAGGACACGATACCCGGAAAACAAGTGGAGTCGGGTTTATTGTAAGCAACTTGCTTACAATAAACTTGCTAGAGCAGTGAAAAGCTTCTCAACGGTCAACGACCGAATTACGACCATCCAGAGTTTGCGCCAAGCCCCTCGACGTCACACTTCTCCAATTCTATGCGCTGATGAACTGGGGCAAGGAATCCAGTCAGCCATCCCTGGAACTGCAGAAGAGGAATACCACACCAGAAGCCAGAGGAAAAGCACAGGTGGTCCTCAGAGGAAACCATCACAACAGCTGAGCCAAGAGCAGCAGCCAAGGCTGCAGGCAAAGTCCCGTATCCCAAATCCCCGTGTCGTCAAAGCCATTGGGTCTCACCAGGGATCAGCTGATGCCTGCTGCCCACCATCCAGGTTAAAAGAGTAACCAGTGAACCCCACCCCCATAATCCATCCGGCCCCTTCAAATGGCCCAATCTCCAGGCGCGAATCCGCCGTGGGAATGGGGTTGATCAGGTGCCGTTCCCAAGGCCGTTAACTCTTCACCTCTTCTTCCGCAGCTAGAGAGAAGGCAGACGGCGGGAGGCACATTCCATTCGCACCCCAGGCCGGCAGCAAGGGGAATCGATCAAAAAGCAAACAGACAGAGGGAAGCGGAGAGGATACATCGTAGCGCCCAGAGTGCCCCCCTCTCCCTCAGGATTATGGCAGAACCCGCAAAAATAAAGAAATCAGCCCCCTCCCAACAACCAGGTTCTGACTTGGTTTCTACATAACCAGTTTTGTGCGCGAGTTCCCCTCCTTCCTTATCATTTGTCTGATTAGTGCACACACTACCAACAGCCGGACTTTTTTTTCACCGCAGCCTCAATATTCTTTCGGCCGATTGACGGAGAATGAGGAAGGATGCCTCGTTCCCACCGCCAGGATTGGAGGGACAGAAACTATGACATGTCAGACTCACAACCAGCCACCCCGGCAATCTTCCCTGGTGCTGGATTGGGGGGATGGTGGGGGGCAGAGCAGGGCCTCTAAACCAGCCCCCACCCCAGGCAGAATGAACCCTGGCGCGCAGCTGACAGCCGAGGGAAATAATCGATAAAGCAGATAGCAGACCCTCTGCACAAACCGTCACGGCGAGGCGAAGGTGGGCAAAGATTGTGAAAGACAAAGGACAAAGGGCCCCGGGACCCCTCCCTCTTCTGTTGGCCACACGCCAATCAGCTCCGGAGAAATTGCAAGGTTTATTCTTTGATAAGCTACAAAAGGGAAACCGAGGAAGAGAGGACAGGTGGAGAGACACGCCTTGTCCCTGGCTGAGCCTGGACAAAGTCCCAGGTGCACCTGCATTTTATGGCCCTGTTTGTACCTGCGATCCATCAGCGGCTCACCTGAAGGTTCACCGTTCCCCGCCTTCTGGTGGGCCGAGCTCTTCTAGGGCTGGTGGACCATGGGGCCCTGGGAAATTGCAAGGTTTCATCTTCGATAAGCTACAAAAGGGAAACCGAGGAACGGATGACAGGGGGAGAGACCCGCTGTCAGAACCCATATCTTAATGGGCCTTTTCCCCCCTTCCTAACCCAAACCTCATTCTCTTCTCTTCCTGGGTTCTGCCATACTCCTGGAGGGGAGGGGGAGTGCTTGCCGGTGACGGCCTTGACTTCCTCTATCGCTACAAGGTAACACTTTGCGGTTTCTGCATAATTCTTCTGTGAACTTTCTCTCACCCTTGTTGTCAGCTAGTAAAGGGGGGGAGAAGAAAGGAATGTACCTCCGGCAACCGGTTTATCTCCGCGTTCGCGAGGGAAGGCGCGAAAAGCCGACAAAACATCGCTGCAGCCTGGAGGCGGCCTGATGTTCTCTCCTTTCCCCCCACAACGGACATTAACACCTGGGGATTGGCCTGTTGGAACCGACCAGGTGAACGATGGGGTGGGGTTGTGCTCGGGACACTTTTAACCGATCGATCTGAGCGGGGAAACCCGCTCAGATCCTGTCCGTTATGCCTGCTGTCAACTTCGCCTAATAAAAGCGCCTTTCGGAAGAAACCGCTTCCACGAGTTCTACTATTCTTGGGATGAGGTTTTGAAGCGGGCCCAGAACACCCGCCTGGTCCCCGCGGCGCCCAGGTTGAACCCAGACAAGGTCCCAGGTGCATTTTATGGCCCTGCTTGTACCTGGCATCCAGGAAGTGCTCACCAGTTTACGAAGGTTCACTCTTCCCAGCCTTCTGGGCGGGCTGTGTGTGTGTCCAGGAGCTCTTCTAGGGCTGGTGGGGCTGCCTGGGACCCAGATTCACACTTGGTCCTTGGATTCCTTCCTCCCTGTTTGGTTTATCCCACCCCCCTCTATGGAATATGACTTAGGGCAGAGTGGGGGAGTGGATAAGGGCACCGGAAGGGCCTAAAGGGGGTGGACAGAGGGCTGCAGTCAGGCCGGCCTTGGCAAGGAGACCTTCTGATCTGAGGGAGGACACAAGAGGGGGGGCATCCAGGCCAAGGACTCTGCCAGGCAATTGGGAGAACGGCATGGGGGGGGCAGAGGCAGAGCAGAAGGGGAGGGACAGGATCGGGGGGGGAGTCTGAGCAAGAAGGTCAGGCGGTCCTGGATGAGGACTCAGCACTGGGGAAAGTCTCTGGGGAGGGGGCACCTCCAGGCCCCCCCCTTTTGCAAACGGCTCCTGAAGCCCAGTCCTAGGGGGGGGGTCCCCAGAAGCCTCCGCTCGCTTCAGAGGGGAAACGGGTTCGGGTGTCTCTTCCTCCGAAGAAAATTGATCTCCAGTCCGGCTGGCAAGGAAAAAATTCTGCATCGACTTTTTGGTCTCCCACATCACAAAAAAAAAAAAAAAAGGGTCGAGATTCCAGAAAGAGGGAGAAGAGAAGAGTAACTGAGAGGATTAAAGGCCTGGGGACTAAAGCGTACGATGGATGGTTGCAGGATTTGGGAATGGCCAGTCTGGAGAAAAGAAGGATTTAGGGGGGGACGTGATAACAGCATTCCAGTATTTGGGGGGGGGAGACCCTCCATTCTGACCCACCCCTTGGGTAGATTCTCCCTCGTTCCTTGTCCCCCTTCCCCTCTGCTTTGCGAGCGTGTTGCTGCACGGAGCCGGCTAGGCTGAGGGGACCGACCAGGCCATTCTCCGTATGTGGCAGCTGTATAAGGAAAACGTGAAATCACTCCGGGAAAACAGGAACGGGTGAGAAAGAAGCTCAAGGCTGCCCTGCCTTGATGTTCTTTGTTCTGTTTTTTTTTTTTAAGTTTTTATTCATTTTTCATACAATTCAGCAGTACTTATTCCACAAACGTGTTGTCTGAGTTTATCATTCACTGATACAAATTTAGTTCCTAATCCTTTCTTCTTTTCTCCAGCCATTTGTTTAAAAGAAGTCCCAGGTTTGACAGCATTAGTCAGCTACTTATTACCATGTGTGGCGGACGTGTGTTAAAAGCAAAGGGGTATTGGACAAAAATACATACTTGGCTAGAAAAGAGGTTGGGAAAACGTGTCAATTTTGAAACCTGAACTGTTTTTTTTATTAGGCATACTGCCAGAAAAGACGGATAAGCAAAGTGTATTCTTGATTCCATGTGGGATAACCGCGGCAAGAATCCTATTCGCGCAACACTGGAAAAAAATGATAATTAAAAAAATACTAGAATGTGCGGATAATGGACAGACTTTATTAGAGGTTGAAAGAAAAAGAAGAAAGAGAATACTGCCTTGATGTTCTTTGGTGCCAGCAGGAACGAAGGGGAGACGTTTTCAAGATTCTGCTACGATGGTATAATCTGTACCAATACAGTCTAATATTTCTTGTGTCGGGGGTTTCTCGGCCTGGTCTGCCTCGAAGGATTGACAGATGGGGAAGTCCCAAAGAAAATACGGGGCAGCTGTTAGGAAAACATGAATTCACCCCAGGAAAACAGGAAAGGGTGAGAAAGAAGCTCAAGGCTCCATCGTCTTGATGTGCTTTGGTGTCAGCGGGAACGAAGGAGAGACGCTTTCAGGATTCTGCTGGATTCCAAGTGGCCTTATAAGGCGATATTAACAGTTCACATGATCTTGATTCCATCCACTCGTGAGTCCTCATAAGCCATTGGAAGGTGGCATGGAAGAGTACAGAGATGGCCTAGCAGTAAATATGTGGCAACTGTATAAGGAAAACATGAAATCACCCCGGGAAAACAGGAACGGGTGAGAAAGAAGCTCAAGGATGCCCTGCCTTGATGCTCTTTGGTGCCAGCGGGAACGAAGGGGAGACGCTTTCAGGATTCTGCTGCTCTTCTCTATAGCGAATCAAGCCGAGCTCTAATATTTCGTGTGGTGGCGGTTTTCTGGTCAGCTCTACCCGGAAGGACTGATGGGTGGGAAGCCCCAAACAGAGTGTCCTTCCAGAGGGACCTGGGTTCAGGATGGTGGAGATATAGGCTGTGGGGCCGATTGAGGGCAGGATCATCGTCCGAGGGGAGAAACCGGGTTCTCGGGAGAAGGAATCGGCTCAGGGTGACTCCGCCACGAATCTCGGACTCGGGTTCTTTGGCGGTCTCCCGGAAAGGGCTGGATTAGAACTCGGAGCAGAAGGGGGGAAACGCAGGGCAGAGCTGCCCCCTTGGAGCAGAGGATCAAGTAGAGAGGCTTGCCGGTGTCCATTAGAGCAGAGGTCCCCAATCTTTTGGGCACCAGGGACCAGTTACGCGGAGAGAGATTTTTCCGCGGACCGGAGAGTACGTGGTTTTGTATGCTGCCTGCATCCCGCGGATGGGGCTTTGCTTGTTTTTTTTGCGGACCGGTTGCTGGCATGCCCCGGTCTGGTACCGGTCCACAGACCAGGGGTTGGGGACCACTGCGTTAGAGAAAAGAACACCAGGAGAAGCCATACATCTCTTTGAAGTTGTTTATGTCTGCCTTCGGCGTGTCTTCCGGTGTCCGTTAGAGCAGAGAACAGCAGCAGCAATTTCTCCCCTTATACTGCTCTTCGTCTTTCTTCATCATGGCTTCCGTGTAATAATTAGCACCTTTGTTACTCTTCACCAGCTCATCCATCATGGTCATCAATTCGGCCATCTGCTCCTCCCGTTCTTCCCCTTTGGCCTCGTTGTTGAAAGCCAGGTAGCAGTTCCCGCACTGGGCCAGCTGTTCCCGAAGCGCGGCGTCTCCCTTGGAGAGGAATTCCTCCAGGGATTGCCCTTCCAGCTCATCTTTCCAGCTGAACAAGGTGATCATGTAATTCTTGGCGTTCAAGCTGGAGATCTCATTGATCAGCTTGGCCACGTCTTTCTCCTCCTGGGAGAAACGGCCCGGACGCATCACCTGCAGAATGATGTGCGGGCCCGGGACGCACATGCTCATGCACTTCTTCACTTCGGCAGCCATTACCTGCACGGGGACCTGGGTGTCGAAAAAGCCCGGCGTGTCGACTACCACGATCTTCTGGCCTTTCGACCACGTCTCCTCTTTCTGGCAAGTCTGCGTGACCGACTTCGAGGACATCCCAAAGTCAAAGATGTTGGCCCCTAGGATGGTGTTTGCCGTGGCGCTTTTCCCGTTGCCGGTTTTGCCCACCAGGACGATCCTCAGTTCGGGCCCTGCCACGCAAAGGGGAGAGGAGACACAAAAGGGGAGCCGGTCATCAGCGTACGGCCATCATCACGGCCTGTCCCTCCACCCAGGACAGTGAGCCCCCCATCTCCATTCCACCCCCAGGGGGGGCAAGATTTTACCTTGGATGCTTCCAGCCATTTCCTGAAGACTCACGTGGGAGAAATCACAAGGTTTCTGCATGAAAAGAGAGACGGACTCAGCCAAACGAGAGATTGGGCTTGCTCAGAAGTTGACAGGAACTCTTCTCCCCCCCCGGAAGATACAGGCAGGAATTGCAGGGGGGGGTTAAAAGAGGGCCCACCCCACCCCCCACTGACATTGAGGCAGAGTCATCCCAATCCCTCTCCGCCCCACCCGCTTCGTGGCCTCGGAAAAGGTGGGCATCGATCCCCAAACGGGATGCTTCAGCCGATCCCGCTGCAGTTCCGGCCCGCCTAAACCAATCAATCAGACGAAAGCTGGAAGGGACCTCGGAGGTCTTCTAGTCCGACCCCCTGCTCAAGCAGGAGACCCTGGCAGAATCATAGGAGGACAGAGTTGGAAGGGACCTCGGAGGTCATCTAGTCCAACCCCCGGCTCCACCAGGAGACTCTTGACAGAATCATAGCGTAACAAGAGTTGGAGGGGACCTTGGAGGTCTTCTGGTCCAGCCCCCTGCTCAAGCAAGAGATCCTTACAGAATCATACAATGGCAGGGCTGGAAGGGATCTTAGAGGTCTTCTAGTCCAGCCCCCTGCTCAAGCAGGAGACCCTTACAGAATCATGGAAGAACAGAGTTGGAAGGGATCTTAGAGGTCTTCTAGTCCAGCCCCCTGCTCAAGCAAGAGATCCTTACAGAATCATACAATGACAGGGCTGGAAGGGATCTTAGAGGTCTTCTAGTTCAACCCCCTACTCGAGCAGGAGACCCTTACAGAATCATGGAATAACAGAGTTGGAAGGGATCTTAGAGGTCTTCTAGTCCAGCCCCCTGCTCAAAAAGGAGACCTTTGCAGAATCATAGAAGGACAGAGTTGGAAGGAGGTCTTCTAGTCCAACCCCCCCCCCGCCCAAGCAGGAGACCCTACACCATTTCTGATAGAATGGCTGTCCAGTCTCTTCCTGAAAGCCTCCAGTGATTGAAGCCCCCACAACGTCTGTAAGGCAACATCGATCGACTGTCCTCACGGTCAGAAAACCTTATTTCTAGCCTGAATCTCTCCGTGATCAGTTTCCATCCGTTATTCCTTGTCTGGCCTTCGGGGGGGGCTTTGGAAAATAGGTGGGACCCCCTCCTCTCTGTGAGACCCCCTCACATATATTGGAAGACTACTATCATGTCCCCCCTGGTCCTTCTCTTCTCTAGACTAGCCATGCCCAACCGTTCTTCTTCGTGTGTTTTAGCCTCCACTCCCCTGATCATCCTTGTCGCTCTTCTCTGCACTTTTTCCTAGAGTCTCAACGTCTTTTTTTTCGTAACGGGGAGACCCTAACTGGTTGCAGCTACTTCCTATCCTATCTGGTGGACCTGCCCTAAAGCTCAAAGGTTCTGGTCCAAAATAGACATACGGTTAGAGAAAACCATTCAAAAGCACCTCAGATTTGAAGCCAGAATCATTTTTTTGTTCGGCCCAGTAGTAGGAAACTGCGAGAAAGAATGTATAGGCTTAATTGTACGTGTGTTGACGGCAGCAAGAATAGCATTGGTTCGATATTGGGGAAACAATGAAAATCTACCCGCGGCGGAAGAATCGATTAAGAAAATCTTCAGATTGTGCAGAAACGGACAGATCGACATGGAAGATGAAAGAGAAAGAAGACTCGGTGTGCTTCAGAAGATGGGAGAATTTTTATCAGGGGCTAGAAAAACGGGAAGAGAAGATTTAAGGAGTATATTATTAACTAACATATTGATTAGGAAAATATAGAAGCTAATTATTACGGATTGTCTTTTTAAACACCTGAATCCAGTATTTAGCCGTTTGCTAAATGCTAAAGAATGTTATCTTATAAAAATTAATTATATATACGTATACATATACATACACACACACACACACACACACACACACAACTGGTTGCAGTATTCTAGGTGTGGCCTTATTAAAGCTTTGAAGAGTGGTGCTAGTCCCTCATGCCATCTTGGTTGAATCCCTCTCTTAAGGCAAGTCAGGATGGCTACAGCTTTTTTGGCTGCTGCTGCACAAGGCTGGCTCCTATTGAATTGATTGTCCACTAAGACTCCGAGATCCCCATCACAGTTACTGCCACGAAACCTGGTTTCACCCAATCGGGGGCTGGACTAGAAGACCTCCAAAGATCCCTTCCAGCTTCTATTCTATTCTACTCTACTCTATTCTATTCTATTCTATTCTATTCTATTCTATTCTATTCTATTCTATTCTATTCTATTCTATTCTATTCTATTCTATTCTATTCTACTCTACTCTACTCTACTCTACCCTACCCTACCCTACCCTACCCTACCCTACCCTACCCTACTCTACTCTACTCTACTCTACATAGCATTCTATTCTATTCTATTCTATTCTATTCTATTCTATTCTATTCTATTCTATTCTATTCTATTCTATTCTATTCTATTCCATTCCATTCTCCTTTTTCTATTCTATTCTGTTCTATTCTATTCTATTCTTATTTCTTATTCTGTTCTATTACATTCCATATTCTATTCTAATTCTACTCTACTCTACTCTACTCTACTCTACTCTGTATAGCATTCTATTCTATTCTATTCTATTCTAATTCTATTCTATTCTATTCCATTCCATTCCATTCAATTCTATTCTAATTCTATTCTATTCTATTCCATTCCATTCCATTCAATTCTATTCTTATTTCTTAGTCTGTTCTATTACATTCCATATTCTATTCTAATTCTATTCTACTCTACTCTATATAGCATTCTATTCTATTCTATTCTATTCTATTCTACTCTACTCTACTCTACTCTATTCTATTCTATTCTATTCTATTCTATTCTATTCTATTCTATTCTATTCTATTCTATTCTATTCTATTCTATTCTATTCTTATTCTGTTCTATTCTATTCTATTCTTTCCTCTCTCTCTCTCCCCCTCCCTTTGGGTTTTTTTCTCGCCTAAGTGGAAGACTTGACTTTTCATTGGCGGCCCCCACTCCACCCCCCCCACCGCCAGCCGTCTCTCCCGACGTTGGCCCATCAGCCACTGCCTCACCGGGTCTCAGGGCTGACCCAGTCTCTTCCTTAGTTGGGCTCTTCAGGAATTCCGCGCCCCAAGTTGCTCCCGGGAGGAGAGAAGCGGCCGCGGGAAGCGAGAAAGAGGCGGCGGCGGCGGAATCCCGGTTACAGCCCGGCGCTCCGGAGCAGCTGAGCTGGGGTGGGGGGGGTGGGCAGAGAGGCAGCAAGGGTAGAGGGTCTCCTGCTCGAGCAGGGGGCTGGACTAGATGACCTCCGAGGTCCCTTCCGACTCTGTCCTTCTATGATTCTGCCAGGGCCTCCTGCTCCGAGCAGGGGGTCGGACTAGAAGACCTCCACGGTCACTTCCGACTCTGTTAACGTGATGATTCTGTCAGGGTCTCCTGCTGGAGCAGGGGGTCGGACTAGACGACCTCCACGGTCCCTTCCGACTCTGTCCTTCTATGATTCTGGTCAGGGATCTCCTGCTCCGAGCAGGGGGCCGGAGTAGGTGACCTCCACGGTCCCTTCCGACTCTGTCCTTCTATGATTCTTGTCAGGGTCTCCTGCTCGAGCAGGGGGCCAGACTAGAAGACCTCCACGGTCCCTTCCGACTCTGTCCTTCTAAGATTCTTGTCAGGGTCTCCTGCTCGAGCAGGGGGCCGGACTAGAAGACCTCCACGGTCCCTTCCGACTCTGTCCTTCTATGATTCTGGTCAGGGATCTCCTGCTCCGAGCAGGGGGCCGGACTAGACGACCTCCACGGTCCCTTCCCACTCTGTTAAACGCCCTGCCGGACCCGAAGCCCTAACCTAAGGCTTCCCTGAAAGGCAGCCCCCCTCCCCACACTTCGTCCTCGGCCCTTTTGCGCATTGGCGGCTGGAGGAGAGACCCCCCCCGGACCATCATCCAGCCTGCGGGAGGGGGGGGAGGGATGGCTGGCGCCCCCTCCCAGTTTTTTCTAGCCCCGGAGACGAGGGGGGAGGGGGGGACATCAACCTGGGACCCTCCTCCGGGAGGCAGCTGATGGCTGGGTGGGTGGGATTCTCCTGGCTCCACCGAGGCGCTCCGAGTCGCTTCTGCTCCTCCGCGGAAGGGCCGGGCCAAAAAAAGTATTCCTCCGGGGGGTGGGGTGGGGCGGGGCGGGCGGGGCGGAGTCGCTTTTCCTCCTCCCCCCGACTAGTGAGATTCCCCTCCCTCCCCCCCCCAGTTTCCTCTTTGAGATCCTTGGCGAGGCGGTGTGTCGTCTGTGTGCTTTGTGTTGTCTCTTCAGAGGGGAGGGGTCAGCATTGAATCCCCTTCCCCAGGTAGAATAGAACAGAACAGAACAGAACAGAACAGAATAGAAAATATGGAATGGAATAGAATAGAAACATAGAATAGAATAGAAACAGAATAGAAACAGAATAGAACAGAACAGGACAGGACAGGACAGGACAGGACAGGACAGGACAGGACAGGACAGGACAGGACAGGACAGGACAGGACAGGACAGGACAGGACAGAATAGAATAGAATAGAATAGACTGCTATATAGAGTAGAGTAGAATAGAATTAGAATAGAATATGGAATGTAATAGAACAGAATAAGAAATAAGAATAGAATAGAATAGAATAGAATAGAATAGAATAGAATAGAATAGAATAGAATAGAATAGAATAGAATAGAATAGAATAGAATAGAATAGAAAAAGGAGAATAGAGTAGAGTAGAATAGAGTAGAATACAATAGAATGAAGAATAGATTAGAATAAATAGAATAGAATAGAATAGAATAGAATAGAATAGAATAGAATAGAATAGAATGAAGAATAGATTAGAATAAATAGAATAGAATAGAATAGAATAGAATAGGATAGGATAGTATAGGATAGGATAGGATAGAATGAAGAATAGAATAGAATAAATAGAATAGAATAGAATAGAATAGAATAGAATAGAACAGAACATAAAGAATAGAGTAGAATAGAATAGAATAGAATAATTAATAGAATAGAATAGAATAGAATAGAATAGAATAGAATAGAATAGAATAGAATAGAATAGAATAGAATAGAATAGAATAGAATAGGATAGAAAATATTGAATGGAATGGCATAGAATAGAATAATGAATAGAATGGAATGGAATAGAATATAGAATGAATAGAAGAA
>JALGBA010003347.1:0-39238 GCA_023970755.1 Azemiops feae | reverse complement strand
GGTTCCAATCAATAAGACCAAATAAATCAGAACTCCGAGGCAGGAAAGTTCCTCAAAGAACATGTTTATTGGATACATGATATCGGAATGTTCAAAAGTGAAACCAGATCTAAACTTTCTCTCCAAGAATCAAAGTATTACAATGTAACCATTCCCACCCCTCTATTCCTACTACCCAGTTGAACACCTTGGCAGGCTTTCTGCCTTAATGATCCTCCTCCTTTTCCCTGGCATGGGAATGACTTTGGTTCCCACAAGAATTGCTCATGTTTAGACTACCAGAAATACTATTTACCCCCTCCCCTTCTTGTTGCAACCTAGAATGAAAAAAATGGCTGCAGCCAGGTTCATTGTAGAGTTGTTGGACCCCCCCTAAGGAGAAAACAAGTCCTGCAGAAGAAGCAGAAGCACAAGTTAGGAATCCTCTCTAGGTTTTTGAGGATGTTTATCATAGAATTAATCTTTCTGCTTTCACATCCCCACTCTTCACCCAAGTAGCTTATGATAAAGGATACTCTTTCCACTGCACTAGGTACTGCAATTTCCCTTTATACAGTCTGGAACACCCCCCCCCCCCAGAATGTACTTTGAGTTGAAGTTAAAATGGTTGAAGTATTGTGCACATCGAACCTGTTTTGGAGAAAATCTCCATGGGGTTTTTAGTTCCTCTACGTTTTTATGATCGGTCCATACCTCAAAAGGAATTTTGCTTCCTTCTAAAAAATGCCACCATGTGAGTAATGCCCACCTTACTCCAAAAGCTTCCTTCTCCCACACCGCCCATCCCTTTTCTTTGTCTGTAATTTCTTTGAGGTGTAGGTGCATGGTTGTAGGACCCCTTTGTCATTTCTTTGTAGGAGCATGGCACTTAGTGCAACATTACTAGCATCAGCCTGGATGAATTGTTTTTGGGAGTTGGGGTGTTTGAGGATTGGTTCCTCTGCAAATAGACTCTTTAGCTGTTTGAATGCTGCTTGGCATTCCATGGTCCATTTCAAAGGTTGACTGGGATGAGGCCTCCCTCCTCCCTTACCTATTTTCAGCAATTCAGTGATCAGTAAAGCTATTGTGGCAAAGGAAGGAATGAACTGCTGGTAAAAGTTTGCAAAACCCAAAAAACTTTGTAGCTGTTTTTGAGTTCTTGGAGATTGCCAATCCAACACAAACTTGACTTTGGCAGAATCTATTTCCACCCCCTCATTGGAAATCTGGTACCCTAAATAGTCAAGGTGGGACTGGTGGAATTCACATTTCAACAGTTTAGTGTAGAGGTTTGCCTTTAAAAGCTTCTTGAGCACCTCTCGGACTAACTTCACATGCTCCTCCATGGTTTCTGTGTAAATGAGGATGTCATTAAGTTAGACTAACACCCCCTTGTAAAGATGATCATGCAGCACTTGATTGATCAGCTGCATGAATACGATGGGGCCCCCTTGAAGGCCAAAAGGCATTACTTTAAATTCTCACTCAATAATAAGCTTCTCTTAAGTCCAGCTTGGTAAGATTTTCCCCCTTGCGAGGTAGGCTAACATGTCCTTCATCAGAGGGAGAGGGTACATATTCTCCATGCTAACAGCGTTCAATCCTTTAAAATCCATGCATAATCTTTCTGAGTTGAATTCCGGGTGTCTGATCTATGGTGGCTCTTAACAACTCTATCAATTCCCCCCCCCTAAAGAGTCTGCTATCCTCTTGACCTGTCTGGTGTTGGAAGATGGGAGGAGCCCTGTTATTAACCTTAAGGTTCTCACCCCGTTCTCCCACCAAATAGTGGGGTGCCACTTGTCAAGCTACACTAACCCCAGAATCACGGTCTCAGTCATTTTTGGGATAACCACAAAACAGATGGTCTCCTAATGCTGCCCCATCTCTAAATGTATCGGCTCAGTTACATGCATTGCAGGGGAACCCCCCATCAAAGAGCCATTTGCCTGCTTGAATCTCATTGCTATGGGCAATAGCTTGGCGTGAACGTCTACCTTTAGTACAGCTGGGAGACTGATCAGGCACCTTGTGCAACCCGGGTCTATTAGGACATTCAAGTCAGTCTGCACCCCAGTCTTTGGCACTATACGTTTGGCGGCAATGGCGAAAGGTGGGATGGGCTGACTTACCATCGAGGTGTCCTCACTGTCGTCATCATTGTCATAGGGTGCTGGCAATTGCAGGTGATCAGCTGGAGCTCTCTCTCCCTCATGGGTAGGAGAGGGAAGCTCAATGGCTTGGTTGTGGCACACCCAGTTCTATCTCTCTCACCCTTTCCATGGCATCTTTTTCAGCTTGGTGATGGTGGCAGACATGCTTCTACCCTGGGGTTCAGGAGCCAGGCAATCAACGGCCCAATGGCCCTGTTGGCCACATCTGAAGCACTTGATGGGAGCTCTGGTTGCCGGAGAAGCTAATGGTCATCGCCCAACTTGATGCTTCTTCTGGCCGTGTCATGGTATCGATTTGGTGGCATTGGGTCTTCTGCAGCAGGCCAGCTCGATGTCCAGGGTCACAGCCATGTGATACCACTCACGGAGTTGATCAGGAATTTCACGGTAGGTGCAGGCCTGGAAAAAATCACAGTCTCGCCCCTCCTTGAAATAATGGATCAGTGATTGATCTGGCCACTGTCTGATCCTGCCAGCAATTTTTTGTACTCATCCTCGAACTGGGGTCTCAGCTGGCCCATGAATAGGTTTATTTACCACAGTTCTGGTGCTTGCTCATCATGCAGACTGGTCACCCATTCCACCACTTCTCCTTCTAGGTTTGCTGCTACTGCATCCACCTTCCCAGAATCGTCAAGGAGCCTAGCGATTCAGGTGAGCCCACACCTGGTTCAAGAAGAAAGGCAACTTCTCTGGATCTCCATCAAACATGGGCTCAATGGGAGGCGGATCCACTGGCTGCTGGCCCCAGTATGGGGTGCGCAAAGCAGGTCACTGGTACTGCAGCAGCAGCTGGATCACTCTTTGGAATCCCCTCAGCTGGGGTCTGGGACTTGTGATCCTCCAATCTTGCCCGGGACTTTGCCTGGGCAGTGGACTCAATGATGAGATTGGTCTGGGTCTTGGTGAAGTGGCCCAGGCCATTGAGATTGGGCTTGGACTCTGACAAGGGGGAGGGAGCATTGGCAACCCCCTGGCTTCTTGTACAGCTGAAATCACGTTTTGGGCGACCGGGGCCACCTCCTTTAAGTTGAGGCAGTCGAATTTCTCCTTCAACTTCTTGACTGAGTGGCTGTGGATTGCTGTCAGGTGCCTCAATTCTCCAGATTCGTCCCATCCTGCCGATCACTTCACCTTCCTTGGCGCAGGTGACAGAAGACTGTGGGACGGAATCAGTGGGAATTCGGCTTCGGCAGCTTGGGAGTACTTCTGCGCTGGGGGTTTGCCTCAGCTCGACCGAAGTTCCCAAGGGTTAGAACTCCCTCCTGCTGCCCCAATTTCTCAGGCTGGTTCATATGGGTCTTCAGCCGAGTGCCTGCCACCGGCATTCCACTCCCCACCTGGGCAGTAGCACGTGTCCCAGAAGTTGAAGACATGCCAAGGCTAGTGGTTGCTTCCTCTTTCTTCTCCATTCTGGATTCTTCCCTGAGTCTTTGCCATCCTCCCAAAGACAATGGGTAGGCAACTGGGGCTTAGTACCCCATAGAAAAAGGCTTTAGGAGATCTGGTTTAATGTCAAGGTTCTGATCAATAAGACCAAATAAATCAGAACTCCGAGGCAGGAAAGTTCCTCAAAGAACATGTTTATTGGATACATAATATTGGTACATTCAAAAGTGAAACCAGATCTAAACTTTCTCTCCAAGAATCAAAGTATTACAATGTAACCATTCCCACCCCTATATTCATACTACTCAATTGAACACCTTGGCAGGCTTTCTGCCTTAACAATCCTCCTCCTTTTCCCTGGCATGGGAATGACTTTGGTTCCCACAAGAATTGCTCTTGTTTAGATTACCAGAAATACTATCTACCCCTTCCCCTTCTTGTGGTAACCTAGAACAAAAAAATGGCTGCAGCCAGGTTCTTTGTAGAGTTGACACAAATCTTATTTCATTCTTTGACAAAGTGACTAAGTTAGTGGACCAGTGAAATGCAGTGGACAATAGTATACTTGGATTTCAGTAAGGCATTTGACAAGTAGACCACAACCTCTTTCTTGGTAAGATAAAAAAATGTGAGATAGACAGCATCACCACCAGATGAATTTGTAACTGGCTGACAAACCACACTCAATGTGTAGTCCTCAATGGAACTACATTAACATAGAAGGAGGGAATCAGTGGGGTACTCCAAGGTTCCATTTTAGGCTTTTCAATATCTCCATAAACGATTTAGATGAGGGAATAGAAGGAGAACTCATCAAATTTGCAGATGATACTAATTGGCAATAAGAGCTAACTCTTCAGAAGACAGACTCAAAATCCAGATGGATCTTGACAGACCTGAACACTGGGCCCTATCTAATAAATTGAAATTCAATGTAGAGAAAAGTAAGATTTTACTCTTAGGCAAGAAAAACCAAATTTACAAGTACAGATTATGTGAAACCTGTCTCAGTAGCAGTAACTGTGAAAGAGGTCTTGGACAATCACTTAAATATGAGCCAGCAGTGTGTGGCAGCCACCAAAAAAGCCAGTGCAATCTTAAGTTGCATAAACAGAGGTATAGAATCATCATATGAAGTATTAGTACCACTTTATGAAGCCTTAGTAAGATCAGACTTAGAATACTGCATCTGATTTTGGTCATCACAATATAAAAAAGATGTAGAGATTTTGGAAAGAATGCCGAGAAGAGCAACAAAGATAAAAGATTAGGGGCTGGAGGCTGAAACATATGAAGAACAGTTGCAAGAATTGGGTATGTCTAGTCTACTGAAAAGAAAGACTAGGGTGACATGATAGCAATGTTCCAATGTTTGAGGGGCTGCTACAAAGAAGAGGGAGGGGGGTCAACAAATTTTTCAAAGCACCTGAAGTTAAAACAAGAAACAATGGATGGAAACTAATTAAGGAGAGAAGCAACCTGGAACTAAGGAGAAATTTCCTAACAGTAAGAACAATTAACCAGTGGAATGGCTTGCCTTCAGAAGTTGTGGGTGCTCCATCACTGGAAGCTTTTAAGAAGAAAATGGAAATTATTTGTCTGAAATGATGTAGGTTCTCCTGCTCAAGCAGCAGGTTGAACTAGAAGACATCCAAGGTCCCTTCCAACTCTGTTATTCTATTAACAGACAGAAGGATATATCTAAATTTCTATGGCAAGTGAAAAAACCACCAGTTAAATATAAGGTATTATAAGATGCAAAGGAAAGAGGATGACCAGGCTTATCAGATTTCAAGCTACATTTGGCTGCTTGCTGGATAAAAGAGGTGTTCAGAAATAAAAGATTACTGGATTTAGGTTATGATTTGAGATTTGGATGTCATAGATATTATGGATAGGTATGATAAAACTAAGGTGAACACAAGCTTAAAAATAATTATGTTAGACAGATTATTCTCAGAATATGGAATAAATATATATTCAGGTTTTCCCCCAAAACACCTTTATGACCTTCAGCACAAGAAGTATTTTATAAAGAAGAAATGAAAAGTGAAGATGAATGGTTATCCCACCCAGATGTAAAAATGAAATTAAGAGAATTTTGTAAATAGTTTTCTTATGTACAACTCACAGAATAGTTTAATAAAGATTTTATGATTTTGAACAAACTAAGTCTGAATACGAAACAGAATTATGACTAATTTTGCGCAGAACTGGAAAACTGAAGAAACACCTTCTGAAGATGACATAATACTGGAATGTGCAGAAATGAACAGACTCACATTGAAGACTCACAAAGAAAAGGAAGATACAGAGTATTTTCAAATATGGGATGTATTTTACCAATGGCTGGAAAAACAGGGTAGAAATTAGGATCTCATTACATGTTATTAAAATAAGACCCAGACAACACGTTATTTGTTAAGCACTTATGAAATGTAAACTTATAAAAAAATAAAATAAAATATATTATATATAAAAAAAAGAATTATGACTAATGATGAATATGTTATTACTAAAATGAATAAACTTTTGCTGAAATTCTAGCCTAAAGAGAATTTTTATAAAATGATGTATCATTGGCCTTTGTCACAAGAGAAATTATTCTAGAATGTATAAAGGCACTTCAGATCTTTGCTGGAAATGTGAACAAGATAAAGGGACATTTTATCATGTTTGATGGATATATAAAAAACATTTTGGATACAAATACTTACATTAATTCAGAAGATTTTAAAGGTTAAAGTGTAAGTGAAACCAGAGACTTTTCATTTGGGACTAATGAACAAGCAACTAGAAAAAAGTCATAGAACTTTGTTTTTATATATGATAACTGCAGCAAGACTACTATATTTTCAAAAATGGAAAGGGTTGACATTATCTATGACAGAAGAATGATTGATGCAGATGATGTAACTTGCAGTGATGATTAAATTAATGTCTTTGATTAGATAAAAACCAATGTCTATTGTTATGGATGACTGGAAACTCTTCATAGACTCTTTGCATGAAACAGAAAAGTGCATTTATGATTTGTGGTTTGGATGATTAGAAAATACATACCTGCTCTTCTTAATAATTATCCCATTCTTTAGATAGCAATACTGTCTGGATCAGAATGAGTAAGAGTTTCATACTGTACTGAGCCTTTAATACTCTTTTTAGATCTGCAGGATCCAGTCTGAGTTGATCACTGGGACCAAAGGTTTATTCTTCCAAACTTTCAGGCTCATGCTGGAGCCCATCCTCAGGGAACTTCTCTTTCTCCAGAATGTGTGCACTGGGCTATTCTACACATTGCATTAAATAGTGTCTGGTTGTGTCTGGCTTATAGTTGTTAAATAGAGTGTTGATGGCCAGCTATTGTTGTTTTCTTGTGATGCAGCACCCTCGGCTCCTAAGTACCTGGTAAACTGATGGTAAATCAGCATTCCTACCAGGGGCCCAGTTTCTCAGGCTTCAATAATTTATTTAGCTATTTTTGTCCCTGCTTGGCAAACAATCTTAGAAGCTGCGAAATTGAATGCATGTCCTCGAATGCATGCTTCACTGCAATGTGAGGCAGCATATGATTTATCCTTGTATGGTAGCCGCTGGTGATGTCTGCTTGCAGATCTCTTGAGTTCTACTACTTCTGAAATATTTTTGATGTATGGCAGGGTGTGCCATATAGTTAGTCTTGTATCTTCTTTCTTCCTTTCTCTTCCCTGCCTATTGCACAGGTATCTTGTGATAAACACTGATAATTCTGTCTGAATTGTTCGTGTTCTTTTTAGATCTATTATCGGTAGCCCTGATAGACTAAGATATTCTTCTCAACCAGCATGCTAGCTGAGGAATTCTGGGACTTGAAACCCACACACCTTAGAGTTTCCAAAGTTGAGGAACACTGGAATAAATCTTGAAAGTGTGGCAACACATATTCTTCCCTTCGTCATAGACCCTATTTACTTCCTTGAACTTTTTCATATTTTGATCTGACTTATTTTATCAGGAAAAATAAGATTTTTCTGTTACTTCAGGATTAGTCTAAATAATAATTCCAGAATTCTTTCATTTTCTAGTCATAAGAATGTTTTCTTCATAGGACAGAGCAAAAGAAAAAAAATTCAAGCAGGGGAATGACATAGGGCAGTGATGGCGAACCTTTTAGAGACAGAGTGCCCAAAAACTGGCCCTGCCCCGCTCCACCCCCTGCCCCCGCTCTGCCTCCACCCCGCCTGCCCGCAGGGCCACTCACTGCCTCCAGGCCCGCCGCAGATCACCCAGCAGCGCCATGGCAGCCACGCCCTCTGCCCGCGCCCCGTAGCATCAACTGTGTGCGATGCGGCATGAGGGCAGAGTCTTGTCTATGCTGCCTGGCTGCCATGTCCTTGGCTGCACTGCTCTGCGCGGGCCACGCTCGGGGGCGACTCTCCTCCAGGGGGGCTGCTGGTGAGGAGGAGGTCATGGGGGGAGGCAAGGCTGGGGCAACAGCACGTGTGCCCACAGAGAGGGCTCCGAGTGCCGCCTCTGGCACCCGTGCCATAGGTTCGCCACCACTGACATAGGGCAATATCTTATTAGTTGGCACAGTAATTTAAGGAAGGCCAACATTTTTAGTTCCCTAATCAGATCCATGAATTAATTAACATGACAGTCTTATGGGCAGTATTTGTGTTGGGTTGTCTGTTCAGCAGATTTTTTTATAATATACTTGGCTTTGCCATGCAAACAAGACATGAAAAATCTGTTAATACTAATTAATGTTCTTCTTTGATGGCATCCATTTGTGTGGGCAGTAGTTTATAAAGCAGTCTTTTTCCAAGTGGCCAATCCTGGAAAAACATATTGAGCTAATGAGAAAGCATGCACTTATGGTTAATTAACCACAATTTTGCTATTCTTTTTCACTGAAGTGTTTCTAAAACTGCAGCATTCTCTCCAAGATGCATTAATTAGACAAGTTTCATTTTTTAAAACAAAACCAAAAACATTTTATGTTGCAACCATTTCAATAAGTTAAAGGTTTCGTTTATGCCTTTAAGTTTCCATTTCTTGAGTTAAGTTTCATTTCCTGGCAAAACCCACCCTTTACAACCTATTGCTGTGTACCAATAAAAGAGAAGCACGCAGATCCTTCTGGGCTCTCGCATGCTGACTCAACCTGAAGAAACATGTTGTCCGTATGTTTCCTATCCACCAAGCGCGAGGTCCGTTGGCCTAGGCTAACGTACGTCACTGGTCCGTCCAGCAGGCGCTGGACCCCGGGATCAAATTCCCACAACCACTGGTCCGTCCAGCAGGCGCTGGACCCCGGGATCGAATTCCCACAACTGGTGACCCCGACGTGATTCACTCCACGGCGTGTTCTCTGTCTAGGGAAGCGCTGCTCTGACTCCTGTACCATGCACCTGGCAAAGGCTTGATCATCGTGAGTATCGGCTCCTCACTTTCCAAAGTTCTGTCCAAGCATGTGGATGAACTTTCCTCTTTAGTCAGAAAGGCAAATTGTTTGCAAAAAGTTAACGGAACAACTGTCTATCCCCAGACCCTTCCTCTCAACCTGTGTCTATTGCGGAGGACGCTCCAAAGTCGGCACAGCCATAATTCAACAATGCCCTACCTGTAGCCTACAGTCTAAAGGTATCCCACAGGGCGTTAACCCTAGAGGCACTGAAGCCTGTGATACCTGGCAAATGGATGTAACTCAATATCCTCCATTTGCCCCGTGGAAATATCTACATGTTACAGTAGATACGTTCTCCGGATTTATTTTGGCAACCCCACAAAAAGGGGAAGCTGCAAAACAAGTGATTAATCACTGTATTCGTACCTTTACAGTGCTGGGATGTCCAAAAATATTAAAAACAGACAATGGCCCAGCTTATGTCAGCTCACAATTTTCACAGTTTTGTCATCACTGGTCCATTGTCCACAAATTTGGAATTCCTTTCAATAGCCAAGGGCAGGCTATTGTTGAGCGAGCAAATCAAACTTTAAAAAATACATTAGATCGTTATATGGGGTCCAAGGGCTTATGCCCCCCAAACCTCCCGGCACTGCAAAACGTGTTAAATGTTTGTCTGTATACTCTCAATTTTCTAAATCTCACTGGCACTCCTTCTTTGTCTGCTGCATCTCGACACTTTACTAAACCTGTTGTCCCAACTTCAAGACCACTTGTGTACTACAGGCAGCTCCCGGATCCAACTTGGAAAGGTCCAGCCGAACTCATCACCTGGGGAAGAGGCTACGCTGCAGTTCAACTACCCGACAGAGTTTTGTGGGTCCCTGCTCGTTGTATTCGCCCATATTTCATCACTCCATACAACCCACCGACTCCATCGGATGTGCCATCATTGCCTTTGTGAGCACGGATGTACATGCTGTTATTGGTGTAACAACTGCATATTGCACCATCTATATTGTCCAGGGGTCCAACACTTTTGCATCAATCATGTGGACCCTGCTTTTGATGACACTCTTGACAAGTTCCTTCCCCATGATGTCCACACTGCACCTTCCCATTATGACAAAGCACCTGAGAATTCCTCTAAATTTTCATAAAGGCCTATATTGTGGTCCTGTTTTTTCTTTTCTTGATCTCAATACTACTGCCCTTTTCCATTGTTATGACCGAGGTCAATCCTTTTGTCCCTTTGTGTTTTTTCAGTATCCTAATCGTGGCATTCCTCTTCCACCATCTCCCTCTATTTCCCTCACCTATGCTCATCACCCTTGTCACATGACTCTTGCTATTCTTGTGACCCCTGAGACTATGGGGCGCTATTATGTGTCTGGATTTTCATCCTATGGTACTTATACTACAAATTCTTTTGAACTCGCATCAGTGGCGAGCTATGCAAAACCTCCTTTGTCTCCTCGTTTACTTGCTTACAACTTTGTTCCTCATCCCTGCTCCTTCCTAGACCTGGCCGCCCGTACTTTAACCTCACCTCACTTACAACACTTTCATTCCATAAAGCAACCTCGCTCACACCAACGCATCATTCATTCTCGACGACGGCGATCTCCTGATCCTAATCCTCATCGACCTCTCAACTACACATGGACTGTTCGTGACTTTGAAAATCAGGTATTATTCCAAATCTCCAAATACACAATATGGCCCTGGTTCCCTATCTTACATTTTGACTTTGCCGAAATGGGTACCGGGGTCAACAAATTTGCTTCAAAATCTCTCCAAACTAACAAATGGGACAAACAAGGTTCGTGCACACCTTCTCCACTAGAAGCAACATGGTGGGACCTGTATTTTTGTCCCGAACCAAAGACGCCTGAGGAAAAATATCAATGCGGCACTTTATTGGATAAATACTGTGCCTCATGGTCCTGTGTTTCTACGGGCGCTATATCCTGGACTGCCCCTCGCTCAAATGATTATATCGCCATTACCCGTAGTAATGGCAAACCCCCTTCTTCTTCCTGCCCTTCTAATTTGCATTGTTGTGGTGAGCGGAAAAATCCAATGAACATTACCTTCACATCCCAAGGAAAGACTTTGACTACAGAGCAATGGGCTGTCGGATATTCTTGGGGTGGTAGAGAATGGAGCGGTTCTGAAGACGACGGCGGAGTTTTTTCCATTCGTCTCACAATCCAGTCACCACATTCCCCTCCTATAGGTCCTAACAAAAGCATTCAATCTGTTTTTTTACAGTCCGTTGTGCATAATATGCCTAATCCCTTCATTAACCTTGTCAATGCTTCCTCCTTTTTGCTAAAAAGTGCTGTTAATTCTTCTTCACAAACCAACCACTGTTGGCTCTGTTTATCAGCCACTCCACCCTTTTATGACGCCGTTGGCTCTATCGAACCTATTAAGAATGCTACTAAAGATGACTCTTGCAGATGGAACTCAACATCCATCACTATTACTTCTATTATGGGACATGGTTGTTGCTTGGGAAACATTCCTGCAAATTATTCTCAATATTGTGCTAATATCACCACTGGCAAATACCAATGTGATGTCTGGCTTGATAAAACTAGGTCGGGCAGTGTAAACGTGGCTGGCTATAACTCTCTTTTCTCCTTGGTCAATGGTAACATCACTGCCAGATTAAAAGGCCAATTCTTTGTTCCTGGTAACAACTCCATTTGGGCTTGCTCTACAGGTGCCACAGCCTGTGTATCAGGGGATGTTTTAATACCAAAAAGCCTTTTGTATTCAGGTACGCTTAGTCCCTAGAATCACTTATTATTCCTCCCTTGATTTTGTTTCCCTTATGGAACCACCGGAATACCACCTACGTGCCAAACGTGAAATAGTTACAGCCCTAACCCTTTCAGTTCTTTTAGGATTAGGTGCTGCAGGAGCAGCTACTGGAGCTGCGGCCTTGATTGTTAATCAACAACAAATACAAAAACTTAGTCTAGAAATAGATGATGATCTTTCCCGCATTGAGACTTCAATTTCTGCCCTTCAAACTTCCTTGTCATCTCTCGCCGAAGTTGCCTTGCAGAATAGGCGTGCCCTCGATCTTTTATTTTTAAAGGAAGGTGGAACATGTGTAGCCTTAAAAGAAGAATGTTGTTTTTATTCTGATCAATCTGGCATTGTGCGCGATTCTATGAATGAGTTACGCAAAAGATTAAAAGACAGGGAACAGGAAAGGTTTTCCCAACAATCCTGGTATCAAAGCATGTTTAATTTCTCTCCCTGGATTACTACATTGCTTTCTGCTATTTTAGGACCTTGTATAATTATGCTTATATTATGTATGATTGGCCCATGTGTTTTTTCACGCCTTTTGCAATTTCTCAAGGATCGTTTGAATGGTTTGGATTCTAATCTTTCTAAGATTAATGTTATGCTTGCCTCAAACAATATATATGAACCCTTGAAACCCAAATTCCACCCCTCTGAAAAGGTTGCCCTACTGACACTGTCTGACACGGACTCCAACTGTTCCGATACTGAATCAGACTTAGCCATGGTGGCTCTTGCCTCCAAGCAAGAATCTCGCATTCTTATGGAGTTGCCCTCTTCTGTTTCGGAGGATGCAGATGATGGCTACGAGTAGGATAGAGATTGAACTTTAAAAAATAAAAACAGTGGAGATGTTGCAACCATTTCCTGAGTTAAGTTAAGGTTTCGTTTATGCCTTTAAGTTTCCATTTCTTGAGTTAAGTTTCATTTCCTGGCAAAACCCACCCTTTACAACCTCCTGCTGTGACGTAAGTGACCAATAAAAGAGAAGCACGCAGATCCTTCTGGGCTCTCGCATGCTGACTCAACCTGAAGAAACATGTTGTCCGTGTGTTTCCTATCCACCAAGCGCGAGGTCCGTTGGCCTAGGCTAACGTACGTCACTGGTCCGTCCAGCAGGCGCTGGACCCCGGGATCGAATTCCCACAACCACTGGTCCATCCAGCAGGCGCTGGACCCCGGGATCGAATTCCCACAATTTTATACTTGCCAAATTTCCATTAAGCTTTAACTAGGATTTTGGCCAAAAGAGCTTGATGTTTTCCCCTTTCTATCAGATGTTAAGGTGATATTTCTTTTCACAGGGGCTAAAGTAAACTGCTTAGTTTTCCAGCTGGTAAGAAACAGTCATTTATAGCCCATCAGAACACTGAATTAAAAGTGCCAACTTTTATCCAGCTTTCTTGATTTTGAAGGCAGCTAGCTAACATTAGCTTAAATGCTTTTTATTCTCTTCTGAATTGCAACTAAAGATAAAGACAGAAGATGTGTCTTTAGAGAATTAGAACATACACAGTCTCCTATACATATATATTGAAATGCAGATTTATTATTTTTTTCATATAAATGTTTTATTTTTGTTTGTTTTGTTTGCCAGAGAAATAAAAACCCTAGGAAATTCCATGTGAGCAGACAGAATTTTTTTCCTTCGACTCCTTTCTAGAATGCATCTAATATTACTCATCATCATCATCATCATCATCATTGTGGGGAGAAAAGTCTTCATCCTGGTTCACCCAAGCCGGGAATAAATAAAACAACATGGCGATTGCTTTGGGAAGAAGGTTACAGTTTATTGAAGAGCCAGAAAGATGGTTCTTGCAGGAAGGAGGAGAAATCAAAGAGAAGGACTGAGCACATATGGAGTAGGTTTTTATACCCTCTGAAAGCCTTTTGTTTGGAAGTTTCCTGTTCCTGTGGCATGAACTTGGAGGCTATTTCCTGTGTCACGTATTCTGACCTCCTGAGTTTAGGTGTGCCTCTCTGGTATTCTTGATGATCCTATTATGTCCTGTCACAGGTGGGGTATGCAGATTTTAGGTCTTTTGTCTTTTCCTAGCTGGCTCCAGCTTTCTGATGGTTACATCTGCATTTGTATAGGGCTGGCTCCTGCTTTGGGCAGAGAGACTTTGGGGGCAGGGTTGGCTTCTGCTTTTAAAAAAATTCTTTTGAGGAAATATATTTTTCTGCCCTTTTAATATTTCCTTCTGAGGGGCTGACTTCCTACATCATCATCATCATCATTATCATTCAAATGTCCACCCTCTACCATAATTCAAGCCAAAATGACCATAGTAGATAGTGCTGAGTGAATAGAATATAATGTGGTTAGAAAGAGCTGGCAGACCCCAGATCCTAATCATGGTGATAGTGGGTCATTAAAGATAGTTTATATAGAAAGATTTGTGTTGGAAAAAGAAGAAAAACACTTTTTAAAAATAGGACAGGCTGAAGATTAATGTAAGTTGCCTTCTTGGTAGGCAGAGAATGAAAAAGAAATAACATCATGAGGACATATGGTATCAGGGCTGCCTCCGCTCAATTCCCTTGACTCCACAGACTCAGAGAAAAGGTACTTTTAATAAGAAAGAACTGAATGCAGCTAAAGTCAGGCAAGGTCTGAAGCAAACTTGCGCGAAAGGGATACATTGAAAATTACCCCAGAGCCCACCCACCCCCAGTAGTTCAGCAGACAGAGTCCAATCAACATCTAAAAAGATGTTTTGGGAATGTCTCTAGTCCAGGTATTACAAGCCGCCTTCATGCACGCCTTCCCAGGACAGTTGGCCTTGAAGATGGGAAACAACCCAAGCTGGTCTCTCTGTCTTCCATGAGTTCGATCCTCCCCATCAGTTCCTAGCAGCTCCACTCTCACACCATCTGCACACTTCCCCTCCCAAATGCCCAATGCGCCCTTCCTGTTTCCATGGCAGCTGGCAACATGCTTGAAGGAAAGCAATGATGGCCAGGCTGACATATGGTTTAAGAATAGAGAATAAAACACCTTTGTCCTGCAGTTAGAGGTATGAGAAGATGAGATCTATGCTTGGACATCATGGAGAATGGTGGTTTATATAAAACTGAAAGTTGTTATCTCTGTAGCTGCAGAAAGGGAGAGAAGGGACACTTTTTATATTGTTTAAATAGCAGGGACACCGGGTTTACAATTACACCAAACCACCTGATGCTGTCGTGGGATACAGTGTCAGGTTAGTGGAGAAAACAGTAAAAGCTTCAGAGTAAATGTGTGTGAATATAAGTGTGTGGATAGTGACCCTTACAACAGGAATAGGGTTGTTATAAATGTGCCGCGTTCCCACCTGTAAATGTTGGAGAACACAGAGTTGCAGTTCATTGCATGATTGGATTCTGCTTCTCTTTAACATTTTTACCTTTCACATTGTTGAACCAGCAGGATGCACAGCATGTGTTGCCAGAGCTTTAAGATGACTTTTAATCTGGGAGAAATGCAGTGACCCTGAGCAGTTGAAAAGCCAGTTGTTTAAATGATCATTCATTATCTAAATGGATGCGGTGCTTTTTTTAGGGAACAATATCTTCAATAGCAAATTGAAGGTGCAAATTGATTGTTGCCTTGCAAATAGATGAATAATTATTTTGGAAAAGAAGAGGTTGCGCTATCAAGTAACATAAAACTAGATAATTTAAGAAAAGTTTGGATGATTACTAACTAGTGCTACTGACATGGGGAATTATTCATAAAGAGATGTAAACCATAGTAAATCATGTTGTGTATTTCTCTAGAATTAAATTGAAGGGTTTCTAAAAATATTTTACTCATGCAAACCTTGCCCTCCCAACAATATTTGAAAACAGGAATATCACCTATGCAATGAGAAAAAAAGGTACCTGGGAACCTTTCATATATAATTGTATCAGTAAGTCAATCAATTGGAATAAAGCTGGAAGGGACCATGGAGGTCTTCTAATCCAACCCCCTGCTTAAGCAGGAGACCCTATACCATTTCAGACAGATGGTTGTCCAGTCTTTTCTTAAAAACCTCCAGTGACAAAGCATCTACAACTTCTGATGGCAAGCTGTTCCACTGATTAATTGTCCCCACTGTTAGGAAGTACTTCCTTAATTCCAGGTTGCTTTTCTCCTTCATTAGTTTCTATCCATTGTTTCTTATCTCGCCCTCTGGTGTTTTGGCAAATAAGTTGACCCCTTCTCCTTTGTGATAGTCCCTCAGATACTGGAATACTGCTATCATATCACCCCTAGTCCTTCTTTTCTCTAGATTGGCCATACCCAATTGCTGCAACTGTTCTTCATATGTTTTTGTCTCCAGGCCTTTAATCATCTTAGTTGCTCTTCTTTACACTTTTTCCAAAGTCTCAACATTTTTTTTTAATCTGGTGTCTAAAACTGGATGCAGTATTCCAGATGTGGTCTTACTAAGGATTTATAAAGCAGTAATAATACTTTACATGATTTTGATTCTATGCCTCTATTTATACAACCCAGGATTGTATTAGCTTTTTTGGCTGCTGCCACACACTGCTGGCTCATGTTTAAGTGATCGTCCACTAGGTGTCAGAACCCAATTATATTTTATTTCTAACTAATCTACTCTGGGAAAACCCAATTCTTACTCTCTTTTGGATTCTGTCATACTACAAAGGGGGGGGGGGAGTAAACACGGGTGTTTATGACTGGCATTCCTTCTATCATCTACAAATAAACATTCTCTGTGGATTCCCTCTCTGGAGTACTAACCATAACAATAGGCAATCAGCCTTTGATCTCACTTCCTATGAAGCCTACTTTTACCGGCAGCAAGTAAAAAGGGGGGGAAGATTGCAACGTTTGGGATCCGATGGATTTAACACCCAGCCATCTGCCAATTTGGATTGACCGGAAGGAATGTGGGGTGGGACTGCTTGGGAACGCTTTAAAACATTGAATGATCAGGGGGGTCCCCCAGATCCTGTCTAGCACACCTTCAGTCAGTTTTTCTTAATAAAGATTCCTGTTGGAAAACCCGTTCCAAGAGTTCTGTCTTCTTAAGATGTAAATTGAGGTGGGTCCTTACATTAGACAGGATCTGCAAAATTAGTCAACCTGGAAGGAAGAACCTTGCCGGGGGACTTTGCAAAAATTACCATGTCAGACGACGAAGCAGGGAAGGGGGAAAGCCCCCCGGAGAGGGAGCCGTTGCCCCAACTGGAAACCTGCCAAATATCCGGATCTGAAGGGTCAGATTCCTCAGGAGAAGAGGTGGTGGAGACGCGTAACCACAAGCCTCGGTGGTCAATGGGCGTTGGAAAGAAAGGCGAGTGGGAAAAGAAATCAAGAAAGGTGACCCTGAGACGGGGGGCCAACCAACCAGGATGGAAGCAGGAGATGGAGAGATCCCTGCACACAAGCGAAGATGAAGGAAGCTGGGCACAGCACTCGAACTGGATCCTAGAGAAAGCTATCGACTTGATGAAGAGGACCCTCAGCTCCCTAGGAGAGGAGAATCCTGAGCCCCACGGCCGCACCAACTCCTGGAGCCGCAACTGGAGAGACACTGAGGGGGAATTGGAACCTGCAGCCCCGGGGACATCCGCTGATCCAGTAGTCCCCACCCCCCACCGACCTGCAGATGGAAATCCAGACGGAAGACAATACCGACGAAGAAGACACCGATCCATTCAAAGACTTCCGCCGTTGGACACGAAATTCAAGGGGGAGCCGACACGCTTGGGGTTTTTCCTAACCCAAGTCCTTGGCTACATGGAGGAACACGGGCGACACATCCCTAGCGACAAAGCCCGTATCCGGATCGTGCAATCTGCTCTGGATGGACCGGCCGCCGATTGGGTGGTGAATTTGCATGATTCCAATGCCCCAGAGCTCAATGACTTCAACCGTTTCATGTCCTCTCTGAGAAGGCGATTTGAAGACCACCTGGCTGATCGCAAAGCACGCGAAAGAATCAAAACGATGAGGCAAGGCAGACGGCCAGTAGCTGAATATACGCAAGAATTCCGAACCATTGCCAGCAAGCTGAACTGGCCGGAAGACATCCTCCTTAGCCATTTCAAAGACGGTCTGAATTACGACCTATATGATGCTTGCCTGCCCCGGGGGGACCCACACCAACTCGACGAATGGTACGTCCTGGCAGAGGAAGCAGAGATCGACCTACTGAAGAGGCACCGCCGAGGAAAACAATGGAGCCGCTCACCGCCTGAACCAACGCGCGAACCAGCAAAGCCATCGGCTATGGCCAAGAAACCAATGGGCTGTTTCAAATGCGGGAGAGAGGGGCATCGGGCTGTAGAATGCCGCTCAAAAGCCCCCCAGCACAACCCAGACAGACCACCGGCCAGCAAATCTGGGAAGTCCCCAGCTAAGTCAAAAGAATCTGCCATGAGAGGAATAGAAGCTGTGGAATCCCCTACCTCCACCCATCGTGGGGAAAGAGCCCCAGCCTAAACCGCAGGGCCGGTGGACGCCCCAGATGACAGCTCGGAGGGTGAACCACTGGTAAGTGGATCCATCCCACCCATCCTCAAGACAGTGACTATATTAGCCCCCTCCATGCCCGAAGCTGTCAAAGTGAAAGCCTTAATAGACTCTGGCTGCACCCGCTGCCTAATTAGCCCAACCCTAGTGGGAAATCTGGGCATCCCAGTGAGGAGGCTGGAACAACCAATCTCATTTGGCCAGTTAGATGGGTCCATAGCAGGGGGGGTGCCAGCTACCCTAGCCACGTTACCAATCCACCTATCCCTGGGGAATCATGAGGAAGACCTAACGTTTATAGTGACCCCAGGCATGGAATGCCCGATGATCCTAGGGCTGGAATGGTTAACAAAATGGAATCCCTGGGTAAATTGGAGGACGAAAGAAATCAATTTCCTGAAGGAGGACCCTACAGACTTAAAACCCCAAGGGGATCTATCAAAATTAAAAACGGAAATAGCGTCCATGGGTGAAGAAAAGGGGCTACCAGAAATACCAGAGGAATACAGAGACCTGGCTGAAGTTTTCAGCGAGGAGAGGGCTGATGAGCTTCCCCCCCACCGACCCACAGACTGTGCCATAGAGTTCAAGCCCGGGGCAAAACTCCCAAAGCCCAGATTATACTCCATGAGCCCAAAGGAGAAGGAGGAAATGGAGAGATTTATAAAGAAAAACCTAGAAAGGGGTTTCATTGAACCAGCCAAACCTAAGGTGGCCGCTCCGGTCCTCTTTAGAGAGAAGAAGGACGGCTCTTTACGCTTATGTGTGGACTACTGGCTTCTTAATGCAATCAGTGAACGCAACCTATACCCCCTACCCCTCATGAAGGACATGTTATCACACCTCTCGAAAGGAAAGATTTTTACTAAACTAGATCTAAGGGAAGCGTATTACCGTGTGAGAATTAGGGAAGGAGATGAATGGAAAACAGCATTTAATTGCCCAATGGGGTGCTACAAATTCAAAGTTTTGCCTTTTGGATTACAAGGGGCCCCCGCAGTATTTATGCAATTAATCAATGAGGTACTAAGGGAGCACCTATTTAAGGGGGTCCTGGTTTATCTTGACGACATCCTCATCTTCACTGAATCAAAAGAGGAACATGTCAACATAGTCAGAGCGGTTTTAAAGAAACTGCGAGCCGCCCACCTATATGCCAAATTATCAAAATGCGAATTTCACCAGGAAAGAATAGACTACCTAGGTTACCGCATATCCCCACAAGGCATTGAAATGGACCCAGAAAAGGTCAGGGCAGTATTAGAATGGGCACCACCTCGCACAAGAAAGCAACTGCAAAGTTTCCTGGGTTTTGCAAACTTTTACCGCCAATTCATCCCCTCATTTGCCCAGATAGCCCTGCCCCTCACGAGCTTACTAAAAACGAAGGGAGAATCCTCAGTGAAACCTAGCCAGCCACTAAAATGGACAATGGAATGCCAAGCGGCATTTGAGAGATTAAAGAGGCTTTTTTCTGCCGAACCAGTACTGAGGCACCCAGACATGGATAAACCCTTCGTAATACAGACGGATGCAAGTGATGTAGCAGTGGGGGCTGTATTATTACAAGAAAATGAGGAAGTGATGTTACAACCCTGCGCGTATACGTCCAGGAAACTCACTGAAATGGAACAGCGCTGGCCCGTGTGGGAGAAAGAGGCATATGGGATACGTTGGTCATTACTTACATGGCGCCAATTCCTTGAAGGCAATAAAATCCCTTTCCAGGTGTGGACAGACCACAAAAATTTGGAAGCCTTGAAAACACCCAGAAAACTCAGCCCCAAGCAAGCCCGCTGGTCCCAGCATTTTCACCAATTCAATTTTAAGCTCAAGCATTTGCCGGGGGGAAAGAACTTTCTGGCAGATGCATTATCTCGCATGCCCCAATATAACAGCACGCGAGCCACTGACTCTAAACCGATCATGGGAGAATCACAACTGGCAGCGCCAGTGACTACCAGAGCCCAAGTTAAATTAAAACCACAGCTGGATAGCCAGACCGGAATTGAATTCCGGAAAAGTTTGGAAACAGATGAATGGTTCCAGAAAAATAAACACGTGTGCACAATGAAAGACGGACTGCCTTGGGTGGGGGAGAAGTTATATATACCGACCACCCAAAGGATCACATTCATGCAACTTTGCCACGACACAAAATCAGCAGGGCATTTTGGATTTGTAAAAACATTACACTTAATTAAACGGCAATTTTGGTGGCCATCCATGAAAAAAGACATAGAAAGTTACGTGGCCAGCTGCCCAAAGTGTGCAATGGCAAAAAGGTTGCAAGGGAAATCGCCAGGACTGTTACAAACAGTGGCAAATCCCTCAGCCCCCTGGAGGGAAATAGCCATGGATTTTATAGTGGAATTACCAGAAAGCAATGGGAATACTGTCATTTGGACGGTCACGGACCTATTTTCCAAACAGGTTCACTTTATTCCTTGCCAAAAGATCCCCACCGCAAAAGCTTTAGCAAAACTTTTCGTGCAACATATTTACAGATTGCATGGGGCACCCCAACGCATCATATCTGATAGGGGAGTGCAATTTACATCTGCATTTTGGAAGGAATTTCTATCTCTTTTAGGGACCACCCAGGGACTGACGTCTAGCCATCATCCTCAGGGAAATGGTCAATCAGAAAAATGTAACGGAGTACTTGAGCAATATTTAAGGTGTTTTCTAAATTTCCAGCAGTCAGATTGGACGGACCTGTTGCCGTTTGCAGAGGTTGCCTACAATAATGCAGTCCACTCCAGCACAGGTTACACTCCTTTTCAAATAGCTACCGGCCAAAGTTTCAACCCCATGCCAGAACTAACCCCAAACGAACCAGAAATCCCATCACTGAAAGAATGGATGGAACAATTACAAAACACCTGGCCAATAGTGAGAAAAGCTCTAAAGGAAGCTAGGCAAGCATACAAAGCACAAGCAGATAAGAAAAGGGTGGAGCCCACACCATTCATTATAGGAGAAATGGTCTATCTGTCTACAAAATATTTAAAATCCATACAACCCTGTAAAAAACTTGGACCAAAATATATAGGGCCTTTTCCAATTAAAAGAATCATAAACCCGGTAACAGTAGAATTAGAATTACCCAAGAATCTTAGGCAAATAAACCCAATTTTCCACTGCAGTTTGCTGAAAAGAGAACAACAGTCACCCTTACGGCCAAAAATTCCCCCCCCCCAACACCAATCATGATAGAAGGGGAACAACATTTCGAAATAAAGGAAATCCTGGACTCTAGAAAATATCATGGGTCAACTCAATACCTAGTAGCATGGAAGCACCTCCCTGCCTCTCACAACGAGTGGGTCCATAAACATGATGTCAAAGCCCCGAAGCTTTTAAAGAAGTTTCATACAGAGTATCCTAACAAGCCAGACTAACTTTTATACCTGTTTTGTTTTCTCTACAGGTGGACCTCTCTTATTTTTAAGGGGAGCCGGATGTCAGAACCCAATTATATTTTATTTCTAACTAATCTACTCTAGGAAAACCCAATTCTTACTCTCTTTTGGATTCTGTCATACTACAAAGGGGGGGGGGAGTAAACACGGGTGTTTATGACTGGCATTCCTTCTATCATCTACAAATAAACATTCTCTGTGGATTCCCTCTCTGGAGTACTAACCATAACAATAGGCAATCAGCCTTTGATCTCACTTCCTATGAAGCCTACTTTTACCGGCAGCAAGTAAAAAGGGAGGGAAGATTGCAACGTTTGGGATCCAATGGATTTAACACCCAGCCATCTGCCAATTTGGATTGACCAGAAGGAATGTGGGGTGGGACTGCTTGGGAACGCTTTAAAACATTGAATGATCAGGGGGGTCCCCCAGATCCTGTCTAGCACACCTTCAGTCAGTTTTTCTTAATAAAGATTCCTGTTGGAAAACCCGTTCTGTCTTCTTAAGATGTAAATTGAGGTGGGTCCTTACACTAGGACTCCAAGGTCCCCCTCACAGTTGCTGATTTTAGCCAGGTTTTGTGTAATCTGTACTTGTACTTTTGCTTTTTCCTGCCTAAGTGTAAAACCTTGTTTTTTTCCACATTAAATTTGTTAGATAGGGCCCATTGTTTAAGTTTGTCAAGATCTTTTTTGATCCTGAGATTGTTTTCTGAGGTGTTGGCTATTCCTGCCAGTTTAGTGTCATCGACAAATTTGATGAGTTCCCCTACTATTTCCTCATCTAAGTCATTTATGAAGATATTGAAGAATACTGGGCCTAAGATGGAACTTTGTGGTACCACACTGCTTATTTCCCTCCGTGTAGATGTAGTATAATTAAGGGCTATTCATTCAGTATGGTTTGTCAGCCAGTTACAAATCCATCTGGTGGTGATGCTGTCTATCCCATATTTTTCTAGTTTACCGAGAAGTAGGTTGTGGTCTACTTTGTTGAATGCCTTGCTTAAATCTAAGTATACGATGTTCACAATATTTCACTGGTCTTCTACTTTAGTCACTTTGTCAAAGAATGAAATAAGATTGGTTTGGCATGATCTGTTTTTAACAAAACCATGCTGGCTTCTAGTTATAACTTTGTTTCTAGATGTTTGCAGATCTGGTTTTTTTTGTAATCTTTTCCAGTATCTTCCCAGGAATTGATGTTAGGCTGATTGGTCTGTAGTTTCCTGGTCTGTTTTTTATTTTTGTTTCTTTTATATTGTGTTTTTATGTCCTGTAAGCCACCTTGAGTCACCATGTGCAAGTATGCAGCAATATAAATAGAAATACATTCAGTAAGAACCCAAATACAAAATAAGCAACTAGAAGCAAACAAAGTTATAACTGGTAACCAGCACAGGTTTGTTAAAAACAGATCATGCCAAACCAATCTTATTTCATTCTTTGATAAAGTAACCAAATTAGTAGACCAGTGAAATGCTGTGGACATAGTATACTTACATTTCAGTAAGGTATTCGACAAAGCAGACCACAATCTACTGCTTGGTAAGCTAGAAAAAGGTGGAATAGACAACATCACCATTAGATGGATTTGTAGCTGGCTGACAAACTGTACTCAACGAGTAGTCCTCAATGGTACTACATCCACATGGAGAGAAGTAAGCAGTGGGGTACCACAAGGCTCCATCTTAGGTCCAATACTCTTCAATATTTTCATCAATGACTCAGATGAGGGAATAGAAGGGGAACTCACCAAATTTGCAGATGACACTAAACTGGCAGGTATAGCCAACACCCCAGAAGACAAGTTCAGGATTCAAAAAGATCTTCACCAACTGGAACAATGGGCCCTGTTGTGTATTAACCCAATTTCATAAGGACTGTTATAAATGGTTAATTAGATGTTCAGTTCAAATCCTTAACTGTCTGTTATATATTGTAAGCCTGTGTTTTGGCGGGAATGTATGCTTTAAAATCATTGGCTGCTGCCTAGTGGTGGTCCGTATAAATATGAGTCAAGCGGCTGTTAGACCCACTTCTGTGTTGATTGAATAAACAAGCTGTTACTTTCACTACGGTCTCTTCAATGCCTCACCGATCCCAGTACACAACAGTGGCGACGAAGGTGGGATATGCTGCTAAGGAAGAAAGAGCTGGAGGTCTAAGAGCCAAGAGTCACTAAGGGGTAAGACCAGGCATCAGCGCCCTGGTAAGAACAGCATTCCCCCCTTCTGCCTGCCAGCCAGCCATGCTGGTGGCATCACTATCCTAAGGGATCCATCCCTAGGATTCGCACAGAAGCCCTTAGCAGCATAAGGCATTGAGAGACGCAGTAACAGTCAGCTATGGCCAGAGTTGGCAAGCTATCCGAATTCGACATAGCGCACTCAGAGCAATGGAGCTCTTACGTCTCACAAGTCGAAAACTACCTGAGAGCAAACCAGGTCAGGGAAGACGGACTAAAGGCTGCAACATTGCTTTGCGTATGCGGCCAGGCGACTTTTGACATAGCCGAAAATCTAATCGCACTAGCCAGTTTAGAGTCAGTCACCTACGCTGACTTGAAAAGAAGACTTAAAGAACACTTCGAACCCTGGCTATCTGTCATAGTGTGGAGGCATGCGTTCGAGCAGAGAGATCAGCAGCCTGATGAGACAGCAGCTGAATTTGTGGCTGCCCTAAGACAAGCTTCCAGACTCTGCGAATTTCCAGATCTGGAAAACAGACTCAGGGACCGACTGGTATGTGGCCTGAGAAGCAGAGATTTACAGCAGAAGCTGTTTGCAAAAGAAACCTTGACGTTCCAAGATGCTTTGAAAGAAGTGATGGCAGAAGAAGCCGCAGGTGGGGCAGTAAAGGCTTTACGACCCCCAAAGACTCCCCCCAGCCAGACAGCTGTTCACCATGAAGACACAGAGAGAACAGATGACCCCGATGAGGACGTTGAGATTGACCGGCTGCAGAAGCTTCCAGGAAGAAGGCAGCCTTCTTTGACAAGGCAGCCATTTGACAAGGCAGCCTTCTTCCCTAGCTGTGCCTGGCTGCGGAGGACAGCACCAGTGCTCAGAGTGCAGGTTTCATATGGCTGTGTGCCGGGCATGTGGCAAACAGGGCCACATTGCCATTGTCTGTAAAGGTCGCCAGAAGGAATCTCCACCCGAAGACTTTCCCAGGAGAGGTAAAGGGGCCCCGGGGCAAAATAGAGTAGGATATTGCTCTGGAAGGAGGGGCATTCTTAGAACAGGAGCCCATCGCCCACTCAAAGAAAAGCTCAGACTCAGAGTCAGGCTACAAGGAGTTCCATGTTCCATGGAATTGGACACAGGGTCAGCCCTGTCCATAATCTCCTACAAAACTTTCAATTACGTCTGCAGCCATGGCGGGAAACGAGTCAAACTCAAGCCGTCAAATCTAGTGTTGACAGATTTTCAAAATTCCTGCGTAGCGGTTAAAGGTGAAGCTACATTAAAAGTAAAGTTCAAAGAGTTTGAGGGTCCCCTCAACATCGTGGTGGTCAAAGACCAGCGCACAAGCCTGATCGGCCTAGACTGGTTTGATGCCCTGGGCATCCATGTGACTGGCATCAACAGAACTCAAAGAGCTGATTTGGCAGCTGTCTGCCAGGAATTCGCTGACGTATTCAGCCCCAGTTTGGGCAAATACAAAGGGGCTCCAATCTCCCTGCACCTTGATCCAACCATAATGCCAGTCAGGGTTAAGCCTCGCAGAGGCTTGCCCTCAAACCCAAGATAGATGCAGAGCTGGATAAGTTAGTGCAGCAAGGTGTGCTGCAACCGGTAGATAGCGGTATGTGGGAAACCCCCATAGTCACACCCGTTAAAGCAAATGGTGATGTGTGCATCTGCGCTGATTATAAGTGCACCATTAATAAGGCACTTCAGCAGCATGCGTACCCAGTACCTGTAGTCAGCCATATCCTGGCATCTTTACAGGGAAGTCGCTTATTCGCAAAGCTGGACCTGGCACAGGCATATCAGCAACTGCCTGTGGATGATGCCACTGCAGAGGCACAAACAATAGTTACCCATAGAGGGGCATTCAGGTTTCGTCACCTGCAGTTTGGGGTGAGCGTCGCCCCTGGGCTTTTTCAGAGCATGATGGAACGCACACTCAAAAACATTCCAGGTATGTGTCCTTATTTTGATAACGTTCTAATTGCTGGGGAATCAGCAGAAATATTAGCAGAACGTCTCACGCTGTTCTTCACGCTTCCGCAAAGTGGGGCTGAAGCTCAAAAGAGACAAATGTCAAATAGGTGTGAACGCTACAGAGTTCCTTGGATTCCGGATAGATGCTGCCAGAATCCATCCCGCTGACTGAAAGCTTAAGGCTATTCAGCAGGCTCCCAGACCTAAGTCAAAGGGGGAGCTGCAGGCATTTTTAGGGTTACTTAATTTCTACCATGCATTCCTTCCTCATAAGGCAGCATTAGCAGAGCCTCTATATAGGCTCCTGGATAAAAGGGCACCATGGCAGTGGACTAGCACCCACGAGAAAAGTTTCAAAACAGTCAAATCACTGCTGTCTTCAGACTCTGTGTTAACACACTTCAATGAAAAACTGCCTATCAGTATTGCATGTGATGCTTCATCATACGGGATAGGAGCAGTTTTGAGCCATTTAATGGCTGACAGGAGGCAAGCTCCCATAGCATATTATTCAAGGACACTTTCCCCTGCGGAAAGAAATTATGCATAAATTGATAAGGAGGCATTAGCCATAGTAGCTGGAATAAAGAAATTCCATGATTTCCTTTATGGTCGCCCATTTACGGTCTTTACAGATCACAAGCCCCTTCTAGGTCTGTTTACTGCAGACAAGCAAAACCCTCAGATCCTTTCTCCTAGGATGCTGAGGTGGTCAGTCTTTATGGCAGCCTACAATTACAGGCTAGTCCATAAGCCAGGCAAGGAAATGGGCCATGCTGATGCACTCAGCAGGTTGCCCCTACCTAATTCAGAACCAGACCCCGCACCTGCTGCACGCATCCTGGCAATCCAGGATCTGCCAGAGTCTCCCCTTCACGCAGGGGATGTGGCTGCTGAAACAGCTACTGACAAAACACTGAGTCGTGTTTTGAACTGGGTGCTGAGGGGGTGGCCTGAAGCCAGTCTGGAGACAGAATTTCACAGCTTCATCAGAAGACAAGACAAGCTATCAGCATACAAAGGCTGTATTCTATGGGGAAGTTGGGTTATAGTCCCACACACATTAAGAGCAAGAGTCTTAGAATCTCTGCATGAGGGACATCCTGGAATAGTCAGGAAGAAGGCACTTGCGAGAAGCTACCTGTGGTGGCCAGGGTTGGATAAGGAGATAGAGGCTCAAGTGAAAGGATGCCAGGTGTGCCAGCAAACCAGACCTGAAATGCTTCAAGCCCCAGTACATCGCTGGGAGACCACGCAACTCCCCCTGGTCCAGGATTCACATAAATTATGCAGGATCTTTCCAAGGACAGGTGTTCTTCATTGTAGTGGACAGTTACTCCAAGTAGCTTGAGGTAGCACCTGTCCCTACTATGACTACTGCCAGGACCATCCAGGAACTGCACAGAATCTTTGCCACACCTGATGTAATAGTATTACCTGCTTACCTGATGTAATAGTATCAGATAATGGGGCACAATTTACTGCTGCTGAATTTCAGTCCTTTTTAAGGACTAACATGATTAGACATGCTACCTCCGCCCCCTTTTCACCCGGCCTCTAATGGTCAAGTGGAAAGGATGGTCAGGACAACCAAGGAAGTGCTTAAAAGGATCGTGTCAGGTGATTGGCATCATTGGTTGGCAGACTTTTTGCTCTGCCAACACAAAACTCTGTGCACTTCAACGGGCTGTAGCCCAGCAGAACTGAGATGGGGACGTCGGCTGACTACGAAGCTGAACTGTCTCCATCTGGACCGAGTTGCAACAGAGACAGCGCAGCCCAAGCCCCCGAGGAATTTGCAAGTGGGCGACCGAGTTTGGGCAAGGAACTATGGTCAAGGGGCACTGTGGGTGGTAGCTGTGGTTTGCAAGGTGTCAGGACCACTGACATACAAAGTGGTCCTGGAAGACGGGCACGTTTTGCGCCACCACATTGACCAACTGCGTCGGTGGGAGGCTAATCAGACCCTGGTCGCCGACCAAGAGGACAGCCGAGAGCTGCCTGACAGCAGCGGCGCATCTGAGTCTCCTGGGGCTAGAGAGACTCACAGAGACATGCAGGACGACTCAATCTTGGTTGAGTTACCACTAACAGGAGGGACCTTGCCCACAGAACAGAACTTGTTTGCAGACTTGTCTCCCAGTCTTTCCGGAACTACTCCGCTCACAGACATGTGCACTAGTCTACCCGGCCAGACCAGCCGAAGAGAGACTGGTCTACCTGGCCCGATCAGCCAAAGAGACTACGGTTTACCTGAAGCTAGCGGGTCGAGGAGCCCTGGTCTACCCAGTCAGCTGAGGGTAGACCGGGAACCTCAGGCAAAGATAGGGCGATCAGAGCGGTCGCGGAAGCCGCCTGCCTATCTACAAGATTATGTACATTTTCTGGATATGTGATTTATCTAGGGCAGGGGTAGGCAACCCAAAACACTCAAAGAGCCACTTGGACCCATTTCCCACCAAAAACAAAACACTGGGAGCCGCAAAACTCTTTTGATATCTAAAATGAAGATAACACTGCATATATCCTTTTTTACCTTTATTATATATGTGTGTGTGTGCGTGTGCGTGTGTATGTGTGTGTGTTTATATATGTGTGTGTGTCTGTGTGTGTCTCTGTGTGTGTGTGTTTATGTGTGTGTGTGTATATATACACACACACACATATATATACATACACACATATATACACACACATATATACACACACACATATATATATATACACATACATATACAGTATACACACATATACACATACACACACACACACACATATATATATATACACACATATACACACACATACACACACACACACACACACACACACACATAAAATAAAGGTAAAAAAGGATATATGCAGTGTTATCTTCATTTTAGATATCAAAAGGGTCTCTCTCTCTCTGTCTCTCTCCCCCCTCTCTCTCCCTCTCTCTGATCTGCTCACCTGGCAAGCTGGCTTCAAGCTGTTCTGCAACAAGCTCGGGTAGGCAACCTCGGCTCTTTTATGACTCATGGACTTCAACTCCCAGAATTCCTGAGTCAGCATAGCTGGGCTAGCTAGCTCTCTCCTGCCCTTCCTGCTTCCTGCTTCCTGCAGAGACGCAGCAAAGGGAGAAGCCCCGCCCAGTATGCTTGTCGGCTCTTCGGAACAGTGTGAGGCTACTCTCTTTTTTACTTACACACACACACACAAACAAACACACAAACAGAGAGAGAGGGAGAGAGGGAGAGAGAGAGAGAGAAGCAAGCTCTGTCTCTCTCTGCAAATGGCAGAGGAGGCTGGGAGCCGCAGGGGAAGGCTCAAAGAGCCACATGCGGCTCCGGAGCCGCAGGTTGCCGACCTGTGGTATAGGGTTTCCTGCTTCAGCAGAGGGTTGGACTAAAAGACCTCCAAGGTGTCAAGGTAATTGTAATTTAGTAGCTGACTGACAAAGCAGAGTATTTTGGGGTGGTGTCCCTTTAAGAGACTGTACCTGAGGAAAATGACAGTTGGAACCTTGCACTTCACTTGAACCATTTGAATATAACTGACTTCCTTGTATGATATATACTCCCTGAATGTTGTTGTTTCATGTTGTCTATTAAACCACAGTTATTTTGATAAACCACTGTCAGATATTTGTGAGCTTATGTTGTCACAAGAAGAAAACAAGAAAAAGGCTGGGATAATTTATATTTTAAACAACACAAGGTCCCTTCCAATTCTGTTGTTCTATTATTCTATTCTGTTCCACAAAGTTGGCATCGCTTCTGTCAAAGAGTGTTGGAAGAGACCTTTATTTCTGTGTTATAGTTTGAGAAATAAAAATGCATAGTGGAACTGAAAATAGTATGAGGGATGTAGTTGTTACATACAGAATGCAGAAAAAAATCAGTTGAGAAACAACCTTATCAAAATGGATAAAATCATATATAGAGTAGAAGTAGACAGGGAGAAATTTTTCACACTGTCTGAAAACCTTAGGACCAGTAGTCATCCAAGGAAACAAACTGAATTTGAAGAGATCAAGAAAAAGAAAGTACTTCACACCGTGTATAATTAATCTGTGGAATTGATTACCACAAAACATGGCGATGGCCACTAACTTGAATGCCTTTAAAAGGGATTGGATAGATTCATGGAATGTTAGTTAAAAACTAGAAAGTTTGAAGACCCAATTTTATCTCTGCGTTGGGGGCAGTTTGATTCCAAATACCAATTTTAGGTGAATGGTAGTGGGATAAAGGTAAATTCTCCGTCTCCTACTTGAGAGCACCCTAGAGGTGTTTCATTAACCACTCTAAGAAACAAAACGTTGCACTAGAATGGATCTTATCCTGCTCTAGCAAGACTATGCTTATCCAATCTATCCAATCTACAGGGCTTATTAAAATTATGAAAAGTGCTGGTGATTTTGGGCTGGTCTTTCTCAGTCCAACTCACCTCAAAGGCTGTTGTGGGAAAAATAAGCAGGAATATTGGGTATGTTTGCCATCTTGAGTTATAAATGAAAAGGTAGGATCAAAATGATGATGATGATGATGATTGTATTTTTCTTTTAGCCATGTCTCAGACCCTAAAGACAAATGGCACACAACCATTGAGCAAAACATGGAAACTCAGCTTATATGAACTTCAAAGAACACCTCAAGTACTGTAGTTACTTTCTTCTCCATCTTTGTATAGTGGTAACAATTTGCATCATTGTATTGTTTAGTGTGAATGTGATCTTCCACACCACAAATTTGTACCAGAAGAAATTACCATGTTTCCCAGAAAATAAGACAACCCAGAAAATAAGCCCTACCATGATTTTTTAGCGTGTGCCTAACATAACCCCTATCCCAAAATACGCCCTAGTTAAGAGCCCACCCACTCCATCCCACCGTCTGGTTGCTCACAGTCGCAACGGGGCAGGAGAGCACATGTCGCTCTGGTGCCGCTGCCACAAGGTGAGGCAAGGGGTGGAGCTAGAGAAAATGACAGGGTAAGGAAAGAAGTAATAGGATTGCCAATCCAGCTTTTGCTTTTTCCATGCCTGACTGAATTACCAGCCAAGTTCTCCACAATATAGAGGATGATTTTGCGCCTGTCAACACAGGCCTAATCTGAGTAATTTGTCTCTGGCATCAGAATTGTGCCTCAATGCCTGTTTTCTTGAATATTAGTGTTTACTTGACTTTGATTATGTCTCTGTCTCTTACTTTCTTTGCTTTTATTGAGCTTCAATTGTTGCTCTGGGTTTTGAGTCTGATATGACTCAAACTATATTACATTTCAGGACAATCATAGGATAGCACTTTATTATGTAAGGTAGGCGAGCTTATTAAATGCATGCCTTTAAACCATGTGTGTATTTTTTTATAAAGACAATGCAACACTTGAAAGAGAACATCAATTAAAATGCTAAGTAGTATAAAAAATGGGAATGGGCTATACCTTACCATTAGGTTCTGGGAAATGTTTATCAGATAGTGAGTTATATTCTTCCCCTGTAATTAGCACTTTGCCTCCAACAGGGAAAATGCAAGTCTTTGAATTTATTCCTTTCTGGGGTGCCTAGAATTAAGAAAAAGTAGTAAATATTTTCTTTTTAAAAAACAAAACAAAACACAAAACACACCTTTGACTTAAGTGGCTCCTCAAAATGAGTGAGAGAATGTGAACAACACTTACAAAATCCAGAATAGGAGGTAAATAAATGCTCTAAGTAACCACATAGCTCATTCACCCCAGCCTCACTTAAAATTTCCATTTATCTAACTTTTTTAAAACTGCATTTTCTCTTCCAATAGGATTCTAGGATCCTACTGGAAGATAGGATCATTTATTAAACATTAATATAATAGTGTAAAATAAAATAAATTAGACAAGTAGTATGTATAACATTTATTATACATTAAATATGAAATCAAGTAATAGAATTAACTTTTTTTGGGTATGGTATAGATTTTTTTCCTTAAAAGTAAATGATGATGGAGGGCATCTCTGATACGATATTGTAAGACCTTCTCCTGATCAATGCCATTAATTTAAAAGCTAGGCAATGACCGGGTCAGAATGCAACTCTGCTTAATGCTTTGAAAGTGGAAATAGGACTCATCAGGTTGTGCAAGCATTTCCCATGCGTAAAGGTATTTTTGTTTAGCACCATTATCAGCTGTAAGAAGACACTGTCAATAAATGAGGCTGATTTTCTCCATAGCCTCTCTAGGAAAAGTGAATTATTAGATTATATCTTTCAAGTCTCACTAAATGAAATTTCTATTGTTCTCTCTCCCCCCCCCTCGTCCCACCCTCTAGCCCACAGACCAATCTCCATTCTTCAACATGCTAACCTTGTCACGTCATTGGTGTCCCAGATTGGTGGAATGAATTAGCAAAGCACCTCAATTCCCATTATGTCAATGTGTAAATTAGTATTTTATTTTACACATCTGCCTATAATATGCTCCAAGGGTTACAAATGTGCCCAGTGGCTCAGAAAGTATACTCATTTACTAGTTTTGCATCTCAGAATAGAATCCAACAGATCAGCAATGCTAAACATCATGCTTGCCTCAGAGCTTAATAAATGAACAGTTTACCTCTTTGCTTTCAAAGCTTTCCACAGCGTAATTACTTTCAATATGTATCTCTCTTTCCATTTCTTCAGGTCTTCAGCAAAATGTGACACCTCTCCTTCATAAAGGACCATGCTGGATGATCCAGGCGTCTATAGAAAAATGATGCCAAGAAACAGAATGAGCTTCTTTTCTTTTGTAAAGTGGGCGAAAGGAACTAGCATCTTGGAAAGATTGGTGTAGAACTTCAAAGCACTGATATGAACGTATGAGATTTTTCATGCTACTACAACAAGATTGTACTGTATCTGAGCCCTGTACCCTCAAATTCAGCTTTCAGATGAGCCCTGAATATTCTGCTTTCAATAGTCACCAGAGAGGAAAAGGGCTTGTAAACAAAACCAATTTACATTATTTATTTAGATTGTTAGTTAATTTTTTTTAGCCATCCAACTCCAATGGATTCTTGGACTGTTTCACAATGAAGCCTGTTTCTAAATGTTTTCATTTTCTCTAGCCTAAAGTACATACTGATACTTTTTGCACAGGAATCTAGGTATTTTCACCATTCCTCTGGTGTCAAATCACATGTTTCTGGCCCTCTAACTTCCATATGATTTACGGATATCTCCAGCCAATTATCCACATCCCCCAGGAATGCCTCAGGATGTTCCTTCTGAAACTTGATCCAAGAATTTACAAGCCATGTTGTCAGGCACATACTAGGTCCTGGTTGGTTCTGTGTATCACCATACACTCTGTGCTGCACCATGCTGTCAAGCTGGACACATGACCATGGAAACACCGGCTGTTTGGCTCAACATGGAGATGAGCAACGTCACTTAAAGTCGGCCACAACTAGTGGGGGGAAACCTGCAGGGACACCTTTCTTCCCCGGAATTCACTGCATGCAAATATATGCTGTGCCCTCTTCCTTTCCAGTTCCCTGTTGAAGAAAACTTGCTACCCAGAGCTAGAAGCAAAGCAATTTCCTTTTTGGTTCAATATATAAGGAATAGAAAGAGAAAAAAAGCAGGAATATTTAGCCCACCCTGAATATAATTATTTATATTGGCTCTTCACATACCTGTTGTCTGTGAGAAGGAATTCCTTTGGAAACATAATAGTTTTTTTCCTGCATATTTCAGAATCTTTCTTTCCTATCATCTCTTGAAGTATTTCCTCCTGCAGGCCGTGTCTAGATGCTTCCAATCCCTCCTCCAAATTTAGATGGGATGTTTCGGGCTTTTCCTCATGGAGGTGATTTATGGCTATTTCAAGCCACTTTTTCACATACTTTAGATGTCACAGGTCCTTCCCCTGGCAGTTTTTTGAAAGATTGCTGAAGCCCTTGCAGGTTTTTGAAGGATTGCTGAAGTGAGAGGCTTACTAAAGATCCTGGAATCCATTATATTCTCCATGCATCCTTCAGAATGTTGATTTCTTTAATGACTTTTCAAGCCATCTTAGGCTACTTTGAGACTTTGCTTCAGAATTCAATAGATTTTGAATGGCTCAAAGCACATGTTTTTGGCCCTCTTACTTCCATGTGTTTTAGGGATTTCTCCAGCCAATTAGCCACATCCCCCAGGAATGCTTCAGGATGTTCTTTCTCAAACTTGATCCAGGAATTTACAAGCCATGTTCTCAGGGAGATAGTAGGTCCTGTTTGGTAGGACTTTTCATGAAGGCTTTTAAGAGTGTTTTGCAGCCACTGCAATACATTTTGCCTGGATTCTTTCGTGTTTTTGAGACTGTCCAGACAGGCTTTAAGCCATCTTTTATTTAATTCATGTCTGTGTATCGATGGCAAGCTGTTTTTCCTCGGTGGTTTCTCTCTAGAAAAATCAAAAGTTTACATATGAATCTAGACCAACTAAAAGATATTCTTAGTTATCCGTAATGGGAACTGCTTTGATGTCAGGAAACTCTTACTCCAAACGTATATCAATATTTTTGGGTAATGGGAGGGATGTTAAAGGACCTCTCCTATACATACCTTTTGAAAAATCCCACTCACTTCCACAAGACTTACTTCTAGATTTGTATATGTAGGATTAAATGTGTAATGAGCCATAATTCATAAATTTTCAGTCTTAGTTTTTGGTGTGGGAGGGGCATATTACTTTGAAAACTTGATCAATAATTCAAGAGTGTTACATGTAACATTAAGCTAATAATATTAAGTTACATTGTCCTAAAACATCCATGGAAAAGGACTCCGGAGCCTGGATCGGGCCCCGCGGGGGCGCGAAAGCTTCCCCCGCCCTTAGATCCGGGCTGCAGTGCCCTGGAAAAGCCTTCCGGAGTCCAGATGAGGCGGGGGGGGGGCGCAAAAGCCTCCCACGGCCTTAGATCCGGGGCCCAGCGGCCTGGAAAAGGCCTCCGGAGCCCCAATCCAGCCTCCGGAGACACACAGAAGCATTTCCCAGCTTCGGTTCTGTTCTCTGTTGTAGAGAACAGAGGCCTAAAGTACTATGAGATCATGAGAGATCAGTAGCGTGAGATCTCGCACCACTGATCTTGTGTGATCTTGCGTTACTTTAGGCCTCCATTGTCTGCGAATGCACCGAAGGCCTGGAGCAGCCAAGAAAGAGAAGGATCTCGATCTTTGCAGGATGAGTATTGAAGGGCTGGTGCCTAGGGAAACCCGGGCTGGGGTGGGGAGGGAAGGAATAACCAGGGTGAATGTTGCAAAGCCACTGTGATCACTCGTTAGGGCAAACAACTGCTGTGGTGCTGCAATATTCGTAACTTTGGGACTTGCTCATCAGTACTAGGGGGTGCTCATCATGTAACTTTGAACGAGCGTTAAATGAACGCTCATAACTTGGAGATTACCTGTAACAATATTATGCATAGTAGAGCTTTTTTGTTCTTTTGGAAGTTTATTTTACAGAATTGTGGATGTTTGTAATACAATAAAATTTGGTAGTAAATGTTCACATGTGGCATGCGGAAATGATTAATTTTAAGGCTCTGGTTTATGAAAAGTGGTGTTTAACTACTGCAATAATCAAGTTTACTAGCGTGTAATATGAAAGTAGTAATATGAAAGAAGACAAACAGCTAATTTTTCTATTAAGTGGTGATAACTGCTTATTATGCTTTGGATGTGACATTTCAATTTTATTTTTTTATATCCTGAGTTTCTACAATGCAAAGGAAACCTTTTAAATCCGTTAAAATGACACAGTAAGAATAGTCTTATAAACCCAATAGTAGACTCTGTAAGACAGCAAAAGGAGACCAAGAATGATACAAGTACTTCTCTTTTTTTGTTTTTAACTCCTTGTGCACAATTGCCTTCTCTGCCCAGGTTAAAAGATCCTCCCTGGTTGCTGATTGTTTTCAAGGCCCAATTCAAAACATCACAGATGATTCTAGGAAGCCCTGAAAATCTCCTATTCAAAGATCTTTCCTTCCAATGGGAATCCATGCTTCATTCACAGTTTATATCAGTTTGCAGCTACAACAATTGTTTTCAGTGGTGAGAAACGAACAATTGCTGCCATACTATGCTTTCTGGCATTTGCTCCTTCTTATCTCTGCTGAATTTCAGCACTTATACTATGGAATAAATTCTCTACTGTTACAATCCCATCAAATGCGATGGTGTTCTTGCTACTTGACGACCAGACTGCATTATAAGAAATGCCGAACTCTCTGAAACTCCATTTCTGAGGTTTATTTATATTTTTTTGATATAATGGTCAGTCCCATTGTCAATGTAGAAATTATGAATGTTATGTTTCAAGTGTAGCTACTTAATAGAATTATAAAAACATTTGTAGAAGTGCTTCCGTTTGATGAAGCTTTGATTATTTCATGATGAGTACAAAATTATGAACATTAACAGTCACTACTGACTGGATGGCAGATAATCCATTAAGATAATAAACAGCAAATTAGAATAAAATGCTTTTCATAAATCATTCTGGAGAGGGTATCCAAAGTGTTTGTAGTGGTTGTATTTCAACATAAAGGCCAACTATAACAAGACTTACACAAAATTCTCTTGCACGGCTTTTCCCAAGGGTTCCTCCAAAGATTCCCGCAGGGAGAGAAATAATAAGGAAATGAGATGTTAAGGAAGCAAAAAAAGAAAAAAAGTCACCTGAACAGATACAGAAGTTGGCCCCCTTATTTATACAACAATATATTACATACCCCAATGGTGCTTCCTCTCTACGGGCCTTAGTTCGGAACACCGAATTCGGAATCCTAGAAGATAAAGTAATAAATGTCAATGCATATTTCCACTAAGAAAGTACTCTACAAAAAGCTATTTTCAACTATGATAAGACTTACATAAACTTCTTGAGAGGCTGTTCTTTCTGAAGAATCCGGAGAAGTCAAAATAGATTAAAAAAGAGGTGAAGTACAAGTTAACATATTACAATAAGCAATATCTTTAACCATCTACAGCGTTTATGATTTTTATTGCTAATATTTTGTATACTGGTTACAAATATTACATATCAACTTTTCTTTGTGGGAGACATGGGAAATGGGTTTTTTCCTCCTGCGATATTAACAAAATGCCGTATTTTAAAAGACAACTTACTGACAGCTATTAAAGATCCAATACAGAAGTTGGGCCTGTTATTTATACAACAATATATTACATACCCCTTTGAGTCGCCTTGCTTCCTCTGTATGTGCTGGGACTTTTAAAGTTTTCTTCCTGAAATATTGAGAAAATATTCTATTTTAAAAAGATAAACTTAGTGATTAAAGAGCCTTTCCCCCCCTAAAACGAAAACCTTTATCTTTACTCAATACTTTGTTGAAGCACCTTTGGCAGGAATTACAGCCTCGAGTCTTTTGAGGTATAATGCGACAATGTTTACACACCCGGATGGAGGATTTTCTGCCATTCTTCCTTGCAATTCCTCTGAAGCTCAGTCAGGTGGAATGGTGACCATGTATGGGCAGCCATTTTCAGGTCCCTCCAGAAATATTTAATAGGATTCAAGTCAGGGCTCTGGGTGGGCCACTCTAAGACATTCACAGAGTTGTCCCTAAGTCACTCCTTTTGTCAGGGCCCACTTCAAAACCTCATCCTAAGAAAGCAGAACTCGTGGAAGCAGTTTCTTCCAAAAGGAACTTTTATTAGGAGAAGCTGATAGCAGGCATAATAGACAGGATCTGAGGATTTCCCGCTCAGATCAATAGGTTAAAAGTGTAACAACCAAATCCCACCCTAAAGTTCATCCGGTCAGTTCACATGGGCCAATCCCCAGGTGTTAAGTCCGTTGTGGGAAAGAGCAGATAACGCCAGGCTGCCTCAGGGTTGCCCCGATGTTATGTTGGCTCTTCACACCTTCCCTGCCGAACGTGGAGATAAAGCAATTGCCGGAGGCGCATTCCTTTCTTCTCCCCCCCCCTTTCTAGCTGACATCAAGGGGAAAGATAGTTCACAGAGGAAGCATGCAGAAATAGCAAAGTGTTACAGTGTAGTGATAGAGGAAAGCAGAGCAATAACCCGCAGTGCTTTCCCCCCCTCCCCTCCAGGAGCATGGCATAACCAAAAAGTATAGAAGAGTAGAGTTTGAGTTAAAGATAGAAAAGAGCCCATCTAAGAATATGGGTTCTGACATCTTTACTGTGTTGTCTGTGTTTAGGATCGTTGTCATGTTTGAAAGTGAACCTTCGACCCAGTTTGAGGTCCTGAGCACTATGTAACAGGTTTTAGAATAGAATAACAAAGTTGGAAGGAACCTTGGATGTCTCGGGTGCTTTGGAGAATAGCTTTACTTCCTCTTCTTTGTGGCAACTTCTGAGATATTGGAACACTGCTATGATGTCACCCCTAGTCCTTCTTTTCATTAAACTAGGTATACCCAATTCCAGCAACCGTTCTTTATATGTTTTAGCCTCCAGTCCCCTAATTATCTTTGTTGCTCTTCTCTCCACTTTTTCTAGAGCAGGGGTAGGCAACCCAAAACACTCAAAGAGCCACTTGGACCCATTTCCCACCAAAAACAAAACACTGGGAGCCGCAAAACTCTTTTGATATCTAAAATGAAGATAACACTGCATATATCCTTTTTTACCTTTATTATATATATGTGTGTGTGCGTGTGCGTGTGTATGTGTGTGTTTATATATGTGTGTGTGTCTGTGTGTGTCTCTGTGTGTGTGTATGTGTGTGTGTATATATACACACACACACATATATATACATACACACATATATACACACACATATATATATACACACACATATATATATATATATATACATACATATACAGTATACACACATATACACATACACACACACACACACATATATATATATATACACACATACACACACACACACACACACACACATATAAAATAAAGGTAAAAAAGGATATATGCAGTGTTATCTTCATTTTAGATGTCAAAAGGGTCTCTCTCTGTGTCTCTCTCTCCTCCCCCCCCTCCCTCTCTCCGATCTTCTGCTCACCTGGCAAGCTGGCTTCCAGCTGTTCTCCAACAAGCTCAGGGACAGGCAATCTCGGCTCTTTTATGACTCATGGACTTCAACTCCCAGAATTCCTGAGTCAGCCTAGCTAGGCTAGCTAGCTCTCTCCTGCCCTTCCTGCTTCCTGCTTCCTGCTTTCAGCAGAGACGCAGCAAAGGGAGAAGCCCCGTCCAGGCTCTTCGGAACAGGGTGAGGCTACTCTCTTTTTTACTTACACACACACACACAAACAAACACACAAACACACACACACACACAGAGAGAAGCAAGCTCTGTCTCTGTCTCCTCTGCAAATGGCAGAGGAGGCTGGGAGCCACAGGGGAAGGCTCAAAGAGCCACATGCGGCTCCGGAGCCGCAGGTTGCCGACCTGTGACCTA